>APFE031106471.1:0-14552 GCA_000404065.3 Pinus taeda | reverse complement strand
TTTTAGCGTCCATGCCATTCATCTTAGCATCCATGCCATTCATCTTAGCTTCCATGCCATCCATCTTAGCTTCTATGCCTTTCTTTAAACAATCCATCTTAGTTTCTATACCTTTCTTTAAACCATCCATCTTAGCTTCTACATCTTTCTTTAAACCATCCATCTTAGATTCTGTTACTTTTTGTGCAAGTAACACTTGTTGCACTTGGTCTCGTAATTTGATATATCATCTTGCATTTCTTCCTCTTCTTCATGAGTCATGCGAGAACTTTTAGGTTGCTTACTAGGTGTTTGCATTTTCTTTCCTCAGGGCATCAATTACCGATAATAATGCTTTACTATGCCCTTTGAATTCCTTCAAACTAATTTTTCAAACCAAGCTTATGCAAAAATTTAAAAAAACTACACACCTTTTTTCACTTTGTAGGAGCTTGATATTGAATCTGATGTATCTCTGTAGTTTCAGATCATCTAGTTTTGAAATTGTGATCTACAGTATCCTTCTCTGTCCTCTTTCCAATGCCACCAGTCTGATAGAATTTATATTCTCCAAGGCAGAGTTATGCACAATCTCCCAAGGTGACCTTACCAGAAGAGCGAACTTGTATGAAGTTCCACGTCTCACTGTTTCGACCTTTGGCTCTGAAAAATATATACAAGAAACTAAAATCTGTCCTATTTCTGTACCTTCTTATGAAATTTCAATCCGATGCTCAGAAATAAAGTTATGATGATTTTCCCCAGTCACCTGTTTGGAATGTAATTTAGGAGTCTGCAAAAAGACCAACTTCTTCAGATCATATCTCCGCAAATATAGTGCAAAAATCTCTGAAATTCGGATCCGAGGTTCAATGTCATTTCCTCTCAAATGGGTTTTTTTTTCTGCTTCTGAAACGTTGCAGAAAAAAAGTTATAGCGAAAATACGATGATGACCTATTTGGAGCAGTGAAACCCTAGAATCCAAAGCTCTAATACCAAATGTTATGAAACCAGCTCACAAAAAGATAGAAAAGATAGTTGAACGCCTTAGAATTAAGCCTCTTCGAGGGGGGCAACCTCTTTACAGTACACAAAAGAACAATTCTTGGATGATTCAAATGACAAAACCTCCTTCTATATATAGGAGTCCAAGGGGTCACAATATAACAAGCCGACCTAACAATAATAATATAAAGCCACAAAATTAACAATAGAGGGATTCTATGGGGCACAGTAATAACAATATGGGGACAATAGGGGCACAACAATATTAATAAGGGATACAACTACAATATAAATGGGGGCATCACTAGTATTATAGGGACCTAACACTATCCCAAGTGCCTCACTTGTCGCTTTCAACTCTAGCCAGTCCCACAGAGGGTCATGTTTTTATCTATTGTCCCAGTGGTTAATGTTGTCATGTTTTCAAAGTATGTTAAGTGTGTGATCACAATGTTGAGTCCTCACAAGTTCACTTCCCTCCCACACTTAGCCATTTTCCTAAAAATCTCTCGATGGAACAACCCCACTTCACCAAACCCTGACTAAGATGCATTTCATAGTCTTAGCCCTCAGTGGTGCTGCTCTACTATCTAGAACTGTGCAGTTCTTTGAGGCTGTCATCTTGGTTAGTTGCACTGCGCAATCCGAGAGGTGAGAAGCTTGCCTTCCTTCCCAGAACTGCGTAGAAACTTCCCCAAGGCCCAACCTAAACTATACACTTTGCAATATCAATCATCAAGCCTTCTTTCTATTTGTTGGAACCCCGCATTGCACAGAGGCTTGATGTTGCACTACTCCTAAAAACTGCGCAAAGGCGTCCTCCCAGTCACCTCCCTTAGTTGGGACTTGCTTCTCTCGAAAACTGCACAGAACCATCCTCTGGTCTCCCTATTGCCATGCCTTGTCTTCCCTATGGAAAATATGCAAAGGTGTCCCTCAGGGTCCCACCTTGCAGATCTCACTGGTGGCCTCAACCGCCTAATCCTGCCTCCCAGTGACCACTATGCATTTTTTCCTAATAGTGCAGACTATGCCCCGAAGTTCCTCATCCAAGCCTAAATTGTGCTCTGCATAGTCTCAGTGGCTAGTCCACCTCCCTGTCACCTAGAATTGCGCATTGCATAGTTGGTGGGCCCTCTTCCCAACCTGTCATATATCCTGCGCCTGGATCATGGAAAACAATGCACTGACCTAAGACTAGGAGGTTTTGGATTTGATATCATCCTGCCATGAGTGAATTGGAGGAATAGGTACACTCATGGATCATGGAAAGACGATGAACAAGATGAAGAAGGAGCGAACATGCTAGAAGACTTACTTGTAGTTGGATGGACAAGAGAAGCTCAAGCGAAAGGAACACATGCACACAACCATCTTGCAAGAACAAGACCATTGAAGACCCCACAACGTCAAGCCATGCGGAGGAAAAGACAAAGCACACCCGAGAGTACATCCATCACTTAACAATACAAAAACTTGACATGGCCACCACAACCAACCAATACATGTCAACAATGTCATGTCAAGTTGTATCATGAGTTTTCAAAGCCACATCACTATTATGGGCCATATCTATTGTGATAGAATGTAATGTAAAGTGGACTTGTAATGGACACACACATGAAGATGAACAATCATGTCAATTGAAAATTAATAGCAAGTTGAATGATCATGAGGGTAGTCCAAGAGTGACAATGGTCAAGCATCACCCTTGGCCGTATATACCCCTACCATTGTATGAGCAAGGAATTTTCACCTTGGCTCCTCCCACTTAGCCTTGAGAGTAGATAGTCATTTCTTCCAGGAGCAAGGAGTGGTGCCAATCTCCAACTACTGGGACTAGTGATGTATGGTGTGCAAATGTGTATTGGGAATTTTTCTTAATTCAGAAGCCTATTAAGGCCAACATGTTTTCATGCATGTTTTTTAGATGTTTGTAATACTATTCTTTCGAATTTGTAATTAATGTTTGTTTCACCTATACTAAGCTAGTTGAACTACTTCAACTTTTTTAGTACTTACATTGTTGGGAATGTATTGTATTGGTTATCACCGATGTCTCATCCCTATGGACTAATTTGTGGGATACTATATAGACCACCTTTGTGCATTGGTTATCACCATTGTCACATCCTTGTGTACTACTCTGTAGGATACTTGCCATACCATATTTTTTTTTCCTGGTTATAACGATCGTCACATCCATGTGGACTACTCTACTAGGTGGTGTACATGTTGTTCCCTTCACCGTCACACTCGTGTGGATGACTCCGCTAGGTGGTGTATGTGTTTTCCCCTGCACTTCATTTTTAACGACTGTTGCACCTGCTGGATGCTGGAAATACCTTTATGGTTCACGTGTGTCTCTTCTTGGGTGGTACTATTACCTCTCACTTAGAGGCTCACTCTAATCTTCCCCTTTGCAATAATAGAGCTGAGACACAAGATACATTACCAACTCACTAGGCACATTTACCTTGTTGTTTGAAGATACCAACACAATGCTCTCATGTACTGATAGCTAGAGCCAAGGCATATCTCTAAGTATATGGAAACTGGGCCTTTACACCGGATGGGAATCCTAGACCAAACGGTGTGAGGTCTAGTTGGAACTTCATACCGAGGAGATCCCATGAATGTTGGGGGGTCCAACACCGTCAACATTTCTGGTGCTAGAAGGAGGGCCAGACGATAGGTTACGCCCATTAAGTCTAGTTTGAATCTCTTATTTTAAAATGGCTCTTCCCAAAATCATAATCCCAGGATGTTTTTCTAAAAATCCTAACTGTACCATCCATGTGGAAGTTATTCATGACCTGTCCAAGCTCAAGCTCAATGGTGAGGGTGAACAGTCTTTTCGTGTGCATGTGCTTCAAGTTATGACTCTTTGCCATTGTCACCAAATACAGTTTGAAGATGTCTGGGTTGTACTACTCACCCTCACATTTGAAGTTTGTGTTAAACATTGGTGTCATACAATACCCATTGATTCTATCGGTTCATTCGGCCATCTTACCGAGAATATGGTTCAAACTTTTGATAAGTATATCCACTAGTAGCTCTGTGAAAAAATATGTTGTTTAATAAGGGAGCCTGATGAATTAGTTGAGGACTTTTCTAGTCAGTTCCTTCACCTCTGTTGTGAAATTCCTGACCAACTTTTGAACTCAGGTTTCTTAAGACAAGAGTTTAATCATTTGGTTCATGTTTCCCAATACAGTGAACCTCCTGATTTCCCTTCTTCCCCAAATCTTGTGAATCATGAGGCACCTCAGACTGCATAGGAGGAGCCACCTACCCTATTTGTTCCTTGTCCTCCTCCTTTTTCATTCCTGATGTGGGTTCCTCCTTACGGTGATCATGAGGCTGAGAAATATGTGCATCAATTCCCCAAATTTTCTTCTCATCTGTCTCCCACTTCAATGGAAGGACGTTCCAAAATGGATCAGGAAGCCTATAGTGAAGACTCACCCCTCCGTTCTGCAAAATTACGTGACCGTTCATAACTCAAGTCTCGAATCTGATATGAATCTCTACCACCCTCTATCATCTACAAGCCATGACTCCTTGTACCATGAATTGCTTGATCAATCAACTTCACCAACCAGTTGTTTGCATTCTCTTGATTATGAAGTTGTTGGCTCAAATTGCGATCAGGCGCAAGGTAGTCACATTACACAGATAAAGGAGCAGAAAGGTGAGGACACTATCAATCTTCCCGCTTTGTTTCAAAATTTTCCACATCAAAACAATAAAATTCCATTTTGAATTATTCTCAATTTGCTAATCTTGCTGAAACATCTAGTACAATCAATTCTTTTGATCAACCCCTTGTCTTGGGTAGTCATTACTCCCATGCTTCCATATGCCATGACAAATTCCCAAGCACATCATGTGATCTTCTATTTTCTCATGAAGACTCTAACTTATATCTAGAATGTGCTCCGGTCAAAGAAGACGTCGATATCGAAACTTCCCGTCCACCTCACTCTCCCTTGTGTCCTAGCATTCACAATGAATCTACATGCGGCGAAGATGATCCATGTTCTCTTACTTCTTCATCCGACGAGCTATCTCCTCGATTGACACAAGACGGTGAGGTTGTCCATGATAAAATTGAAAACATCTAGTCGCATAGGAGTCTTCCCACCCCTCATCTTATCTTATGTTGCATGAAGACAACTGGTCAAATTAGATTGCTCATGTGAGCTCACCAGTTCACTCATCTTTGGATATACCATTAGAAGAGCATCCTCAATTGAGCAATCTAATTATTGTTGAAACATGTGATAGAGATGGTTTCCATTTGGAAAGTAGTTTTGAAATTAACAACAACAACCACCCTCAAGCCATGTGTAATCTGGTTCAAGCTTCAAAATGCGATTACGCAATTTTGGAAAGTTTCGGGATGTGCTAGGGAGTCGAGGCACTTCAATGTTTGTCGAGCGACTCTGGTAAGCCCCCCAAACCAAATCAAATCTGGTTTATCATGCACAATCTATGTAACTGCATGGTTTCACTCGATATGAATTCCTGTGTAATTTTTTTTTGGTATTTTAGGTGTGATCACTCAAATCTTCAAAATTTCGCTTATCACCGAATTCACAAATCTGTTACGATGCATCTGTCTTCATGCAAATCTCTCGCGTCAAACTCGGGTTAGGAATGTCCATCTCTCATGAAGTCATGGAATTGTGAAGTTGATCATCTCAAAGATTATCTTTGCTCACAATCATACTTATTGAATTTCCCTCTTCATGGTTAGTTCCTTGGCCTTCTTGTGAACCTTGTACTGCAAATTTGTCCATTCATCACACCAGAGATCTCCATGGGTGATGATGAATGCAAAAGCTATCACACGAATCAAGTTCCACTCCCTTCACCATGCCTTAATTGGTTTCATGCATTCACGATGTTATCATCCTTTTTAAATTCTTGTGATGACTATGATGCTTGTGAAATTGGTCACTAGTTGCAGGTAGGTGGTCCATCATATCTAGCTCACAATGAACTTGGTTTGATTGTTCAGAGCATTCACAAGATTGTTCGTATGGATTTTTCTTTGTTCATTGCAAACTGGAAATCTGAAGTCTCAATTAGCTCATCTGATCATTTATCTGTCTTGGGTAACCGTCATTTGGCTTATCATTTTCCCATCAGCACACCTGATGAAAGTGGCTTCGTGCTCTTGATATTCACTACTTAATATCTCTCTCTTCAAAAAAATTTCAAGCATGTGAGGCACTTCAGCCTTCGCTGATGGCTATGGCAAGTTCGCATTGTCTTGGCATGACCATCAATAATAATTAGATTTATGTTTCTTTACAAGATTCCTAGCATGATCCCATCTCTCCAATCAAAAATTAGTCTTTTCAAAGATCACGAGTATTTCTAGATAGTAATTATGAATTTTAAGATCTAATCATTGAATGGCTGAAACAATCTTACTTGGCAAGCTCTGTTACAACAAGCAAGTTTCAATCCTTCCTCGCACTTGCTAAGAATCTCGGTGTAGACAAGGAAACACTCGTAAGAGGCTTCCGAGGTTTTTTGAAAAGTGGTATCCATCAAATAGATAAGCATGTGCATTGGGTAAAATTAGTGGTTATGAAACGTCTCTCTTCCCACGAGAAAGACCTTCCTTATCGTGTGCAAGTTTCTCAAGTTTTTGTATTTTCTATTGCACATCACTTTTTATGTATTTTAATCATATCTTTCTGGATGCAGATTGGGAACGACTACAATGGATTCACTAGAAATTTCATTACACGTAACCTCAACGTTCTAGATATTAGGATAGGGGTAGGATTAGTTTCATCTTAGTTTTCCTTTCCTTACACTCATTCCTGGTAGTTTTTCCTAGTTTTCTTATTCCAGTTTTACATCATGTTTGCTTTAGTAATTTTGTTTTCTTGTCTTTCATTTTTGTTTTCCTGGTTTTGTGTTTACTTTCATTTTGCTTTGTGTCCTTCTTTGTTTAATTTCTGTTTTTTTTCACTATGCAAATAAATGTTGTACTTGGACCTGCGTCTTGGCTTCTAAATGTGTATGTGCCTGATGTTCAAAGAGCCTTGTGACACTATAGCCCTTGGCTAGTCCTATGTCTATCTTCCTTATGTTTGATTGTAACATTTGGTCGATGAAGTATTGATGGAAAATATGATCCATCCGTAAGGAGATCTTTGGTCCAACCATGAGCCTATGTCCAGTCTGGGAACCTCATGCTTGTACTTAGTTTTTATGCTTTGGTGTGTTCAAGCTTATCCAACTAGTAGAAATCGAGAAGGGGAAAAATATAAATGAGAAAAACTAAATCAGAGGTCTTTATATGATTCTCTAAAGGAACAACCTCTCCTGCTCTCAATAAGTCAGGATCCCTCTTTCGCCCCAAAAATAAATAAGTTCCTATTCACAGTTCTCTATAAAAAATAACAAAGGCAAAAGAAGAGAAAGGCTTCCTACACAAAGAGGTGAAGCAGGAAACCCCACATGGGTATTGTCTAGGATCGTTGGTAGTGGAGCAATGCTTGTGTTCCTGGGTGACTCTGTCGAGGTATTGTCTAGGCCTACTAGCAACGAAGCAACACCAGAGATGAAAACTATACTTTGAAAATATTAAGCTCGCGAGATAAACTACCCTTCCCAATTCGAAACACTATGATCTGGTTGAATCTTGTGTTGTATTATACTGAGTTGGTACAAGGAAAACAATGTATCTCCATGGGGTAAGTGGGGAAGTTGAAGTAATTTTCACAATGAATCAATACTCCTTGATGGACCAAGGCCCTGTACTAAAATGAGCTAAGATAGATGAGTTGGAATTCAACCAGTGTGTCGCCAAGTGTTGTAGTAGATGCAACACCCTCCAAAATTTTTATTTTGGAGCCTATTTTGGATCATGTGATCTATCATTCCTTAGTCACTTATTGCTAAGCTAATGATCTCAAGCTCCCCTTTAAGATCTTAAGAGTCATTCACACTTTTATCTTTTTATGGTATGTGTCATGTTTGGGGATGGGGATTGTTGCTTGTTATGAGAAGGTAATTTTTTTTTGCTTCAAGGGGAAACCTACCTAGCCTCCCTTAGCATTCAAAATTGCACAGTGTTTTCCTCTAGTGTCTCTCCATTAGCTGGAACCCATTGTCTCTAGAAACTGCACATTTTTGTCCCCCAGCTTCCCAGTTTGCGTTGCATCCTGAAACTGCACAGAGGTGTCCACCCAGGACCTCATCCCATAGCAGTGTCTTTCATCGTAAAACTGTGTAGTTTTTCCTCCAGCTTCCTAGTCTACCTTGCATCCTGAAACTGCGTAGATGTGTCCTCCCAGGGCCTCAGCCCACAACAGTCATTGCCCACTGAAACTGTGCATATGTGTCTCTTAGTGATCACAAGAAGGATGACATGCTAGAAGACTCTCAAGGATATGAGGAGGAAGATAAGAAGAGCAAGGAATGCATGGTATGATAGAAGATCGAGACTGCATGGAGACTCCATATGTTGTATAACCCTTTGGAGGTTAGGTATGGAAAATGAAGCACATTTTTTAAAATACACCTCTTAGTGTAGCTTGAAGGATTTATTATCATTATCATATCATTATGTCTTCAATTAAATGCATGGTTACAAGCACTGAAAGTCATTCCATGTGTTTCCTCTACGTGTCTTGCTCCCTTTCGCTTGTTGGATCAATTATCATCTTTTGGAATGTTTGCTTGTTATGTCATGTTTGCGAACCGTTAAGGTGACCATGAAGGTTGGTCTTTGTGTATACAAGGTGTCCTAGTCATGTGAACACCTATCACACTCATACAAAAAGTTGTAATAATTGTCACGCAAGTGTCGTCACGGTATTCTAAAGGTTTATCCAAAGTGTCGCACTTGTCGCTTTCAGCTCTAGGCAGTCCCATAGAGGGTCATGCTTTGCTCTGTTATCCCAGTGGTTAGTGTTGTCATGTTGTTAGAGTATGCTAAGTGTGTGATCACGATGTTGAGTCCTATCAAGTTCACTTTCCTCCCACACTTAGCCATTTTCCTAATAATATCTCGACGGAACAACCCCACTTCACCGGACCCCGACTGAGATGCATTGCGCAGTTGCATCTGTTAGTGGTGCTACTCTATTATCTAGAACTGCGTAGTGCTTTGAGGTTGTCCTCTAGGTCAGTTTCGCTGCACAATCCTAGAGGTGAGAAATGTTCCTTCCTTCCCAGAACTACGCAGAAACTTCCCCAAGGCCAGACCTGAATTGCGCATTTCACAAGATCAATCATCAAGCCTTCTTCTTGTTTGTTGGAATCCCACATTGCACAAAGACTTGAGCCTCCATATCTCTGAGAAACTATGCAAAGGTGTCCTCCTAGTGACCTCCCTCAACGGGAACCATTTCTCCCAAAAACTGTGCAGAACTATCCTTTGGTCTCTCTACTGCCCTACCTTGTCTTCGTTCTGGAAACTAACCAGAGGTGTCCCTCACGGTCTCACCTTGTAGTGGCCACTATGCAATTTTTCCTAACAATGTAAATTGTGCCCCGGAGTTCCTTATCCAGCCTGAACTACAATCTCTGAAGTCCCATTGGCTAGTCGACCTCACTATCACCTGGAACTAGGCATTGCGTAGTTGATGGGCACTCTTCGCAGTCTGTCATCTATCCTAAGCCCAGATCATGGAAAGAAATGCACATGTATTAGACTAGGAGGTTTTGGATTTGATGTTTTCCCATCATTAGTGAATTGTAGGAATAGGTACATTGATGGATCATGGTGAGACGAAAAACGAGATGAAGAAGGAGCGAACATGCTAGAAGACTTACTTGTAGTTGGATCAATGAGAGAAGCTCAAGCAAAAGGAATACATGCACAAAATCATATTGGAAGACCAAGACCATTGAAGACCCAACAACATCAAGCCATGTGAAGTAGAAGACAAAGCACACATGAGAGTACATCCATCACTTAGCAGCGCAACAAGTTGAAATTTTCACCACACCCAACTAGTACATGTTAGCAGTGTCATGTCAAGTTGTGTCATGAGTTTCCAAGGCCACATCACTATTATGGGCCACATCTATTGTAACCTAATGTAATGCAAAGTGGGCATCCAATGGATGCACACATGAAGATGAAGAGGCATGTCAGTTGAAAATTCATAGGAAGTTAAATGGTCATGAGGGTAGTCCAAGAGTCACAAGGGTCAAGCATCACCCTTGGTTATATATACCCCTCCCATTGTATGAGCAAGGAATTTTCACCTTGGATCCTCCCACATAGACTTGAGAGTAAACAATTAGTTATTTGAGAAGCAAGGAGTGGCTCCAATGTCCCATTACTGGGACTAGTGATTATGGCATACAAATGTGTCTAGGAAGTTCTGCTTAATTTAGAAGCTTGTTAAAGCCAACACATTTTCATGCATGTTTTGTATTCTAAGACTATTCTTTCATAATTTGTAATGCATGTTTGTTTCACCTGTACTAAGATAGTTGAACTACTTCGATTGTTTTAGTACTTACATTGTTGGGAATGTACTGTATTGATTATCACTGCTATCTCATCCATGTGGACTACTCTTTGGGATACTAGATAGAGAACCTTTGTATATTGGTTATCACCGCTGTTGCATCCTTGTGGACTACTCCGCAGGATATTCGACAGGCCATATTTGTTTTCTAGTTATAAAAACCCTCACATCCATGTGGATTTCTTCGTTGGGTGGTGTATGTGTTGTCCCCTTCACTTCGGTTTTAACGACTGTCACACCTGTGTGGACTACTCTATTAAGTGGTGTACGTGTTGTCCCTTACACTTTGGTTTTAATGACTACCACATCCGTTGTGGACTATTCTACTGGATGTCAGATAGACCTTTCCGGTTCGCATGTGTCTCTTCTGGGTGGTACTATTACCTCTCACTTAGAGGCTCACCTACTCTCCCTTTTGCAATAAGAGAACCGAGACACAAGATACATTATGCACTCAATAGGCATACTTACCTTGTTGTTTGAAGATACTAGCGCAGTTCTCTCTTGTGCTAACAGCTAGAGCCATGGAATATCTCTAAGTATATGGAAACCGGGCCTTTATTCTGGATGGGACTCCTACACCAAACGGTGTGAGGTCTAGTTGTGACTTCGTATCAGGGAGATCCCATAAATGTTGGTTGGTCCAACACCATCAACAAAGCTATGAGTACAATAGTGTATGCTTGACGCACAATGACCTGACTGGTCACTAGAAGTGCACATTGCATAATGATACGGAGGAGATACTGAACATGATGGATTAACAATAGGAAAAGGTTGGAGATCTAGGTCTTAGGACTGCATAATGCATAATTTCTGGGAAATAGGGTCTTCTTATTATTCAATTCACATCAGTAGTGGACAAAGGGTTTTTGGCTACTCGCTAGGAGTGTGAAGTGCACAATTGAGCCCATGCTTTGCACCATGTGCAAGAACAATGAGCAAGGGAATCTTTGCAACTAACTATAAGTGTGCAATGCATAGTTGAAGAGAAACAAGTCTTGGGTGGTGCAAATATCACATTAGTAATGAGAATACTTGAGATACGCTACCTCGAAGATAAAAATGCAAAGATGAAGAGACATGGATGCAGATAAGCTCGAAATTAAACTATGTTTTGAACAACAAATAACAAGAATAACTATGAGAATGAGAAGACTAACATGAATTCATATATTCTCCCACAATTATTATTGGAATGCGAAAAGTATTTGAATATGAAGAGACACTATAAAAAAAGCATGTAAAAGTGAAACGACTCATGCAAAATTTAAAAATAGAAAAGAAACATTTGTAATGGAAAAAGCAGGCAAAAATAACACTTATGAAAAAAACAACAAAAGTGAAAGCAAAAGTGAACAAAAGTGACAGTTGCTAAACGTATCTCGAATAGCAATGCACTTGCAACCAAAAGCTACTTGTCTTAAGAAATGCACAGAGCTCCAAAGATGAATTTGAGAATGAGCTCTGTGTTGGATTCTTATATGGGTGAGAACACATGCAATTTATGGTTAGGTTTTATGTTTGCATGTCAAAAATATAGGAGCTAAGGATTAGTTAACTTCCACTTGTGACAATGCTAACTTGGGAAAGTGTGCTCACACTATCATTAAGTGATGCACACTGGTTGTGCACATGAAGTGTGAGTGTCTATCATCAAAAAGTGCATATTTTAATGTCAAAAAGGATTGTGTAAATTTCTGTCACAAGGAGTTTCACAATGACTATCACAAAAGATTGTTCAACTGTCTATCATAAGGGGTTGCACAATCACTATTGTCAATGCATGTGAAATCACTACCATCAAGGCATGTTCAATCACTAACATTAGACCATGCAAAATATTACCTTCATAAAGTGTGAATTGTTTTTCATTAGGAAGTGCATAGTCTCTAGTGACAAGGATTGACTATCGTCATATGCATAATAATTGCTTGATAGAAATTCATAATTGAAGGAATCATAACCTAAGCATGTGAGAGAAAGTAGTTGCAACACTTGGGATTCCTAGAAGAAGACTTGAACGCTTAGAGAAGTAAGACTTAGGATGACTTTAAAAAATCAAAACGATAGTTCACATGACCAATAGGAGGCACAAAAATTTGAATATAGGAAAAAATTTGGATGGGATTGTAACAACTACAAAGCTTGGAGATTCATATGAGGAGCCCTAGCTTCTCTATTTAGGTCCAAATTTATGCACAGGGTCTAGCTTTCAGGAAGTATTGTCTCATCCTATAGATCACCATAGATTCCTTACTTATCCCAATTATAGATGAATTCTACTTTATTCCTCTTGTCGGCTTAACACATTCATAGAACTAGTCAAACTTTAGTTGTTTCGATTAGGGAGTAGAAGTATGTTAATTGCGCGTGTTTAATATTTTCGAGTTTTAATGCCATATCTAGTGTTTCTCCACTACTAGTAGGCTTGTTCAGTACCTTAGTAGAGTCACTTCATGGAATCACAAGAATTTCTTTGCTGCCAGTGAGCCTATTCAATACCCCGACAAAGTTACTTGATTCACCTTTCTACGCAAGAAGCTTTCTCTTCGTTCACCCATTATTTGTTTATTACATTATTCTCATTGGAATTTTATGAGCATTTATATATCACAAAAGGCGAAATATGGATCTCAACTTATTTTTTGAGCAAGAGAGGGTGTTCCTTATTTTGTATAGACTCTTTTGTATATACCTTTGGAAATTATTTGCTCGCTTGAGTTTCCTCCTTTCCCTTTTCTATTTGACAAAATCAACAGATTAAAACCAATCACTATAAAAGTATCACTCAAGGAAAGAAGATCATATTTTAGATACAAGAATCATATATCTGCTAAGGCTTTCGTCAAGAACGAGTCATATTTTCTATCTAAGCATCATCAACTTAAAGATATGTAGGCCCAAACAAAGTAGTGGATTAAAGTTTAACCAAGTGTTGTGAGTCATTACAGTTCCCTCTTGAGAATTTTTCCACATTACTTTAGAGCCAGATTAGACGACTTTCACAAAAAATAATTTTAGATACAAACATGAAATAAGGTGAAAGACCAAACTTAAATGCAAATCAAAGAAAACACAAAACTAAAAGAGAGAAAGAAACAAGACTAAAATAAAGCTACACCTAAAATAACAAATGGAAGGTCAAAACTATGTAAAATTAAATTTCCAGTGTAGCCACAAAATTGGATCCTAATTTGTAAGGATGAGGGTAGGAAAATTAAGTACAATGGTGAAACAAAGTGTATAAATGAAAAGGTTAACTCAAAATAGATGCACATCAACTTAAAGGTCTGACACATTGGCAAAAGAATATGACATGGATGCTTCTATTAACCAGTGTACCATTTTACCTTGATGATCACACAAACCTTGACATCTTTTCGTGAAATTACTTCCATTCATGTCTTCAATATTAGCAAACATGAAGAAACATCGAAACTTATTTTTAGTGATGGAGCTTTCTAAGTAAGATTCTTCTAACCATTAAGCAATGATATCATAAAAAAAAAACCCATTGAAGAATATTCAAATTTGAGAGAAGATGAAATTTCAATCCACGTAATCATATTATGAAGATTATCCCATGAAGCAACTTTGATCTGATCATGTTTAGCAACCTTGTCAAGATCACAAGATCCTAACATAACCATTAGTGAAGGTTGAAGTGCGTTGAATTATTGACATGACCCCAAAATATCAAATGGCGAATCAGGAAATATAGGTGGCTTACAAAGATCAATCAACAGATATGCACAACTATCACTAGATTTATCAATAAACACATTGTCAATGCCACTAGGTTGATCAGATTTGACATCTAGCACATGGGACTCTTCATAAATAAAGGATCTAGATGAATGATCTAGGTGGATACTGGTGGCCACCTGCCTATTCCACCTACACCCCTCAGCCAGTTTCATCTATTTCCTTAATTGTAGCACAATTTACTATTTTTGGCAGTTTTTTGGGTCCTGAACTTCCATAGCTATTTTGAGGCCCTAATATGAATAGATAGAGCCTAAAAATATCCATGGATAATAAATTCA
>APFE031106470.1:0-17456 GCA_000404065.3 Pinus taeda | reverse complement strand
TATGCCCAGTTTTCGTATATGCGCAATTTATGTATATGGAATTTGTGCATATACGATGTAGAAGCATAAACGAAGATGTGTACAAATTCCATATACAGAAATTGCGCATATACGGAAGCTGTGCATATACGGAAGACACGCACACATCTTCTGTATATGCCCAGTTTCCGTATATTCGCACATCTTCCATATATGCACAGTTTCCGTATATGCGCAATTTCTGTATATGGAATTTGCGTATCTACGATGCAGATACATGAACGACGTGCATATATGGAATTTTACACGCACATACGTGTAGAAGCATAACGAAGATGTGTACCAATTCCTATATACAGAAATTGCGCATATACGGAAACTGGGCATATACGGAAGATATGTGCATATCTTCCGTATATGCCTAGGGGTGCTGGATAAAGGCATTGTGGATGTGAAATAGGGAAAAGGTAGTGGGTGTGGGCGACAATACACCCCCACCGGTTGTACAATAGTGGGAATCACTGTAGGCCGGGGGATTAACCTAGGGGGGGGAATTGGAATGTTAAGGGTGGACGATTGAAAAAATGAGAATGGTGGATGACTGAAGGGTAGGGGTGAGCATTGGGAAGGTATTACAGAGGTGGTTCTAGGCATGGAAGAATTTATGGAGGAAAAAGGTGGTGGGTGTGGGCGATGATACATCTTAATTGGTTCAACAATAGGGGGGAGCACCCTTGGGGAGGATATTGGGATGTGAATGGCTGAAGTGTTCCCAATGCTCGATCTTTTTTCAATAGCATGTTCATCAAATAAACGAATTTAACAATTTGGAATGTTGTGAGATGTGGGTCCCTCAGCTGTAACAATAAAAATAGTTCATATAGTCATGCAAATGTGTTGAACATGCTAATATATCGCATTTAACGTAAAACAATGCATAGCATGAAATTTCCATACCAATATTGGGTATAATACAATCTTGCATTATCTCAGGTGCGTGGTCCACATTTGTTTGTTTTTGAGAAGATGACTCCAATTGTTCATCCATTCTTTTTTTCCTTGCATGAACTCATCCAACCCTTTCAAATTGTAGATTATCTGTCCCTGATTTTGACTTGTGACCACATCGCCTCTTTTTATTTATTAGACTCAAGAAACTATGTTTTCTCCTGGTAGTGATCTTGGATGGAGTTATAGTATTGAAAAACATTTTGTTGTATTCTTGACATTCTTTTTCTACTAAGTTGTTCAATGCATATGTCTGTTCCAAATTTGTAGGTATTATGGATCTCAATTTCTCAAGGGTTGATGAGTTGACATGCTTCATCTCATCATGTTCAGAGAATGCACTATCTTGTCGTACATTGGTCGATTCAACATTGTATGAGAAATTCTCTAAATTATCAATGCTTGTTTCATTATGATAATTCAGATTGGGAGGAGAATCAAAGCATGGTGAAAGCTCTGTTTGGATTTCTGGGACCAATATAGGTGTTTCATTCAAATCAAATAAAATTCTAGGCCTTTCTGTCCTGGGATCAGTGACACCACGTGCTACATTTTCACCCAAAATAGTGTTACTCACTAACATCTCAACTTTCAATACATGTTTACAGATATTTCCATTCAGGGCCCAATTGCAATTGCAGAAGTGTAGATTAGAACCCTTATATATGACATTGTACCAAATGTCACGAGTATCCTTATTTTGGCTACGAACCCAATAGTCATTACTCTTTTCATCAGGCACACAATCTTCATTTGGGATTTTCTTAGCTCTACACTTTGATGAATTCAATTGTTCATGTATTTTCCTGGGTCGTACAAAACCAGCTTCTTTTAAACGGTGCATATGATTGTAATATAATACAACCTTTTTCAACAAAACATAGATTAACCAATAAACCCTTTTGTGGCATGCATTGTTCTTCTCACATAGGTACCTTTCCTTGATAAACCAATGGTAAGATTCAATGGCATTGTTCGTATCTTGATTTGAATGTGGAAAATTTCTGTATGCTTTTGCCCACATATCTGTAGAAAGAAATTTATTAGTTATATATTAATAAGTATACATATGACATGAAAAATAGAGTCATTAAAACCACCAATAAGAAGCTTACATATTTTGTTGTTAGCTAGCCAAGTATTTCTAAAATATTCCAAAAATCGTTTTTTTCACTGAATTCTTCAAATAAGCTTTCAACTTTCTTTCTCACAGATTCATCATCTTTACACATGTGCATGATTTCTCCTAAACCACGAAAAATTCTTATTTGGTTTTCTCTCCCTTGGACCTTGTTTCCAACATTTTTCAACCATGCACGACGAACATGCCACACACATAATAATACTTTGCACTTGATCGAAGACCTGCAATAACATAATTTTTAGTAAGATTATACATTAACATTATTTTTTATACCTCTTGTAAAAATAATAAACACATCACCTCAATGCTTCAATTTCGGCAGTAGCATCATCTGTGATGAAGGCAAGAACATGCCAATCTGGTCGCTCTTTGTTTCCAATTGCAAGTAAGGCCAACATCCATTTAGAAAGATCAGCTATAGTATTGCGTAATGATATCACCCAAGCTATTGGAACCCCATTGTGATGTTCGTCGAAAACCATTAAGGTGTAAAGTTGATACTGCATTACAAAAAATGTGCATAATTATATTTATATAAGATACATGCATTAATATGAGGTTAAATAAATGAATCGGATTTAGGATAAATATGTACTCACCCCGTACTTATTTGTACTAAAGGTTGAATCCATTGAGATAATATTATTGTGAGAGTATTTCAGCATCATTGAACACATCCACTTTGTTTGTATGCCTATGATAAAAAAGGATATTTTCAACAAGATCTTGTTTTTGGTAGAAGAAAAAACTCTCTCGGTTTTCCTTATACCAGCACTCTACACTCTTTGGATCACTTTGATCTTTAGCATACTCTAGCCTTATGATATCATTGTAAATGTTACTTATATCTTTTCTTGTCATGTATGTATCTTGAGGTATCCCTGTGTATAACTCACCAGATCCATCCTTCACATTAGAGATGAACTTGTCCCATATCATTGTAACATTAAAACCTCTTTTAACGAAATGTTGGACACTAGATCGCATATCCCAACTTAAATGTGGTGCATAATTGAATCTCATGGGCCTACCGATAGCATCTGTCCCATGACAAATAACATTGGATTTATCAACATGTCTACATGCAGTATATATTATTACAGCATCACCTGGTCTCATTTGAAGTCGTCGCACAAAGAAGTGACATTGGCAACCAACTTTAATACTTTCATGTCGATTGTGGTTTGTCTTCGGATCTGATGATGCACTCCTAATTATCCTTGTTGAATGTGGACCATATGAACACCAATAACTGTATGTAAAAAAATTACTACAAATTAGATATAATATTTATGCATATTGAAAAAATTATACGTATCTTGAAAATGCATATAGAGACTCACACACTGTACTCCAGGTATGTTGAGTAATTGGTGTGTGTAATATCCTCTATTCCTCTACTTCAATGTTGCCTAAGAAGAAATTGAGTGGGTGCACTTTCATTTGATTCCTCTCCACTTATGAAATCATCAAGTCGACAATATGGAATCACCGCAACTTGGTCCCCCCCAATCTCTGTCCATGTTAAGTCTTCCGCTGAAAATTGTATCATATCTTCCGGGTCTTCAACTTCTAACTTGTTAATCTTCCCCCACTTATTCATTCTTAAAATCCCTGTACAACTTGCATTGAAAATAATTTAGTTTGAGTAAATATTATGGTCTTGATCAATGCATAGCGTACTAAGCATGGAAGTCTCATTTTTAAGTAAATATTTTATACTTTTCACGTAAACCACTTTGGGATTAAGTAATATTCAGGGGATCTTAGATGACATTGTACGATAAGTAAGATATTAATAAGCTTAAATATCTATGACAAGTTTAGACTAACCATGGATGACATATGAATTCTTTCTGGAGGTGGGGCCACCATGTTATTGTCAAGGGGCGACTTGCGATGGAAATATGTGTGGAAATGGATTTATCGGGAGCTCTACCGGATGAGGTGATCTTGGAAGTTTTTGATGAAGAATGGGTGCAAATAGTAGATTATGAGCACATTCCGTTCAAATGTCGCAGATGTCATGAACATGGACAACTTTTCAAAGATTTTCCACTCAGTAAAGTAGTAAGCAAGAGAAAAAATAACACAATGAAGGAAACATACAGATTTCAAAAAGTGGTGAATCGTGGAAAGGGCAGCAAAAAAGGACCAAAACAACATCAAGATGAAGGTCAACAAATCAGTCAGAACAAATTCCAAGTGCTTGAGGAATATGAAGAGATCTCAAACGAAGATCAAGCAATGGAAGGAAGTCCTGCGGATAAGGAATCTGAAGAAAACCGGGAAAACACACAGGACATCGATTATCAGAAGGAAGCCATAATGAGTGATGCAGAGCTGGAGATGGATCAGGAAATGACCCAAAATGAGATGGACCTGGAAGGATCATGAACTACAAGAAATTCTTGATAAAGAAAACCTAGATCTGGAAGGGTTTTTGATACAGGGAACCACGGGAGGAGTAGATTCGTTACCACAAGAAGAACTCAATAAAATACAACAGTTGTTTCTATGGAAATCACAGGCTGGCCGCTAAAATACCTAGAGTCAGTCAGATGAACATCACTATTCGTTGGTGTGAGCGCAGCGGATACCATAGTTCTTTAATTAATGGAGAGCCTCTCTTCTTTTCTGGGATCCAGGTTCAGGCAAGAAAGTTGAGCAGGCATGGAAGGAATCCTTGTTTTACCAGCAACCAGAATCTTTACATTTTTGGGCCTCGTAGAGTAAAACTGCTTCCTTGGCGGTTTTTGGATGTTCGCATCGCTCTAAAGTGCGAAACAATTTTAGCGATTTTGCAGCGATCCCATCCAACATCCTACACGTGGCAAAGAGAGGGTTTGGAAAACCACCCTCCATCGCACAGTAACGTCTGGTCCAATTGTTCGGTGCGATATTATGCTCTTCCGTTGGATTTCTTTATGTGGATCAATGGTCAAGATTGTTCGTATCAAGATTGTTTGTATTTTGAAGGTCTCACACTTAAATTTGTGGGCCTGTGGCCCAGACTTGGTACCCAAGCCCTGAGTGGATAGTTGACTCTATGTCCCTCAGGTCTCTTTGGGTAGTTGTATTATATGTAATTTGTTTCTTTGTTTCTAATGAATAGAAGGTACAAATCTTGCTTCAGCAAAAAAAGGGAATTTAAGTTAGTCGTCCCCATAATATCATTGCTCACCCTAGCTTACATATTTAATATTAAACAATGAACCAACTTAACATAAGCTGATGCACCCCGCATCTTTGCTTTATTAGAAGCTTAAGTTAGAGGCTTATTTAGCCTAATAACACCCCTCTTTTTTAATTAAGTAGATTATGGAGAGTCCTTTACCAGATCTCAAGGTATGTGGTTATAGATGATAATGATCTCGAGTCTAATAATACCCCTCATTTTTTCGTTTTTTACATAAGTAGATTGGAGAGGTCTTCACCATGAGATGTCATGGTATTGAAAGTTGAGAGTGAATTTTTCAAAAACTAATATTAGGTTTAAGTTATTGTGAAACAATATATATATTATTGTAGATATTCACCCGAAGTAATTTATTATAGCTTACATTGTCATTTTTGAATTTTTATTATTTAATTTATTTTTTGAATTTTAATTTTGTTTATTATTTTATTATTCAAATATTTGAAAATAATTTTAAAAAATAATAAGTAGATGGAAATATTAGTTATATGATTTAATAAAAGATGTAATTTATAAAATATGATATCAGAGAAATCTAATTAAAAAGTAGACTTATATTCTATTATATTTTATTTATTATGAAACTTTACATACAAAAAAATGAGTATTAATTACAGAGTTTTTTTTGACATTGTATTCTAAATGGTTCTTATGTTATGCTCTTAAATCTAACTCTTAGATGCTCTACTCTACCACGAGACAATACAATGGTAGAAGGATGGAACCCCCTCTTCCTAGTGACCTCGTGTTTAACATAGCTTGATAATGATTTTAGATTAAGGTTTTCACATGTCTCAAAACCTCGTTAGTGTTAAATACATATAAATATTGAAACCCATAAAAGAAAAAAATGTAAGTGAATATAAAAATCATATAATTTAATACAAGATATAACTCAGGGGATATCATATAAAAGAAAACCTAATTAGAAGCTGAGGCTTATACTCTACTCTTTTTTATTTAATTATGGAAATACAAATACAAAGAAAGGGGTATTGACTATCGAGTTGCCTATGACATTGTTGTCTATATGGTTGTTGAAAATTATCTTTCTCCTTTGTTTTGATCTCAAATCCCACTCCTAGATGTTGTGCTCAACTATGTTTTAATACATTCCTAAAAAGATGGAACCCCTTCTCTTCCTAGTGACGTAGTATTTAACATAGCTTGGAAACTATTTAAGGTTTAGGGTTTTCACATTTTTCAAGCCACTATTAGTGTTATGGTTTTGTACCTTTTAGGATCTTCTTGAATGTCCACTCATGAATAACTCCACATATCTAAGTAATGGCGTTGATGCAGCGTCCACTTGGTACCACCATATGAACAAGTTAGCTGAACTTGTGGGAGGCATAGCTTCTGCATATGAAATTTGATTGAGGTGATTTCCACATTGTTTGAAAGCTAGAATTGGTGTGTAAAGCGACATCAAGAGGCAGAGAGATATGCTCACAAAGCTTTCACTCATCTCATATCCCAAAATAACTTTAGAGGGCTTTAAATTCTAAATCTCAAAATTAAGACATATCATAAAATATGTCACAAAAGATAATTCCTCCAATTTTTCTACCCAAAAAATATCAAAATAAATAACAAATTATCCAATAATTCATTTTAAATTAGTTAAAAAAATTGTTTCATTTCAATTTTTATTTGTAGAATTTATTTTAATGTATATTCAGGTGAAAGAAGAATTGGAATGTTTTGTGTAGCATTGTCTTGTTATTCTTAATATGAAAAAGTAAAGTATTTATGTATTCTTAAAATGGAATGTGTGTCACATTTGTGGTGAGGAGAGGAATGTGTATAAAAAGAAATTACATACATAAAGCAAAATGAAAAATAAAGTGTTACTTTCCCTTTAAGTTAAGCTATGTGATCAATCAAACAAGGAAAATATTTTAGTTTCTTTTGCGTATGATAAAAGGTCCTATGAAGACCTATTCGTCCTTTCCACTCTATAAGTAACTGGGCCTTGCGGAGATATCTTTTGTGACGGGTACTGGGGCTACGTCCCGAAAGAACTGGTGACGCTTCCAGCAGCCAAAAAATGATGGGTACTGGGGCTATGTCCCGAAAGAACTGGTGACACTTCCAGCAGCCAAACAATGACAAGTACTGGGGCTACGTCCCGAAAGAACTGGTGACGCTTCCAGCAACGCAAAGAATCAACCAAGGTATTGAATGAGGCTTTAGTGCTTCCCACACCTCCACCTATAGGGAAAGATGCCCTAAAATTTGGCCAATAGGATACCTTCGTCTCACGGAGGCAGTCGAGTCTTTAGCTTCTTGGTAATCGGTTATCAGTACCGAGCACTATACAGGTTGGGTAGCCCCATATAGGACCGCACGCACTGAGCCTAAGCCGCTCCCTCTGAATCGGGTCTCTGTGCTGCCTGGGTTGTCTTTTCCGTGGACTGATTGAAGGATTTGAAGCACCCTAAAAGACAACTTCTATGTTTCAAAATGTAACATGACCATGGCGGCTTATTGGATGCCTACCCCCAATAGTCCTAACCTAAACTATAAATTATTTTGTGTCCCGTGTAGGGAAATTTAGTTTGTTCAAGTTATGATTGCTTTTACGTGTCTTCCTTCACTTATGTTGTGAAAAATTAAGCTTAAATAAACTCTCATTAAGCTAAAATAAAGCTCCGAAGATCGAAGAGGAAGGGACAGGTGCCAATAAGAAAGCTGCATGACAATAGGAAATGTAGACATGTAGCTACAGGACAGGATGGATCGCTGAGCCATGAGAAAAGCGCGCCTAGATGTGGTTGGTCTGTAAAACGATTGTAGCTCGCAGATTATTGGTAGCTCGGATCTCTTCTCTGCACCAGCACGCGCTCGCTCCTTCCGTTAAAATCCAAACACCCAAATGAGTAGTTGATACTTACCTAATAGCTTTCCTTTCCTTCAAGCCAAAATTTAGCAGTGATAAACCATGTAAGAAGGTAAGGACCTCAATTATACCTACCTTTTTTTGTAGGCGGAAGGCAAGGAGAAATCTAAATTTCTCCGCATAATTAGTTCATATCCAGAAGGTTTTTAGTTCATCTTAGCACTCATGGTATACTATTGCCTCCGTTTGCTATTCGACAGTGGTTCTTTTATTCCTTGACCCATCATGAATTTCTACGCACCGTACGATGTCACGGAGAAATAAGCATTTGTCTAATTATTATATGATACTTTATATTAGAGTGGATTTTTAGCTCTCAAATTTCTACTGCCATGGTCAAAGATTTGAAATTTCATTTTGAGAGATTAAGGTAATTTTCAAATACTAATATTGGCCAATCAACCATCACCTAGATCTCTTCCTTAAAAGAAAGACAAATACAACCACTGACTTATCTTTTCTAGACATTCATTCATTTACATTATACTACTCTAATAGCCATAGTACATACAATGTAAACAACCTTAGACATAGTGTTTCAATATATATTTGGTAGAGTAAAATAATGTACCACATTTTACTTACATATATGTTGAAATAATAATGTAATCCTATGTAATAATAGATCTATAAATGATATGATGTTTATGTTTTTAAAAAATTTAAAACCATGGAATATCTGTTTCTACACAGCATATGCAATTTAAGTTAATTGATTTACTAGAAAATTGAATTTCATGAAAAGACCAAAATATAGTCTAATTCTTTTATGTTTTTTTTTTAATAGAAATATGGTAACATGACCTTTTATATTTTTGATTTTTTAATAGAAATTTGGTGACACAATTTTTTATGGTATGATAATTTAATTATAAATTTTAGTTAATTAAATTGCATTTTTAATGTACAAATAAATTTAACGCCAAAAAAATTGAAAATTTTGAATGGTAAAAACTATATAACTTAAATTTACAATTTCAACAAATTCTTACTCAAATTTAGACAAAATTAATTCAATAATATATCCAAAAATAAATAAATGAAATAAAAAACATACATATAAACTATTACAATGAAAGAAAATGCACGAATTACAACATAGAATATAAACTTTGAAAAATATATTAGGTTTTAAATTTACACATTTAATAACCATTTAAAAATTACTTAATTTTTATATAATAACAAAAAATTAAATCCAATATAATTAAGAATTTTGCTAAAATTAAAACTAATTTTGTTTTGGGCTTTAATTTATAAAATTAAGAACAATATCTATATCACATATATTCATATTACAAGTTTCATAACGATTTATTTAATTTTACGGTTAATAACACAATAACTATTTAATAATTAGTTGATAAATATTTATAAACTACTCGATAGTTCTTTTTCTTTTTTCCTAATCCTTTATTCTTCATTTTTACCTCTTTTTCTTCCCCTTTGACTTTAGGGTTCTCCATATACTTTTGTAAACTTCCATATTGCAAAATTTTTATAATCTTTTATTTTAATTGAATTATATTTAAACAAAACTGCACGTAATGATTACTATGTAGCTTGTTTTTTAATGCAGTAAAAGACACTTTTATAATATCGCTTTCTACCTTTCTAAATAAGTTTTATCATATTTAAAACTTTTAAATAGGCAAAAAAGGGCCACACTTAAAAGAATTATATGAGCAAATAAAAAAGGAAGAGAACTTCATCAATTTCCAATTTATTCTGCCTGCAAATAAAAAAGAAAAACAGCTTCATCAATTCCTATTATTTGTGTGTGCTTCTCTAGCTTCAATTTTTTTAAAGGACCGCCTCTCCTTTCTTAAAGTGGCTCCTCTCCTTTTATAAACACGGCTTTCTCTTCCTTAAAATATCCGCAGGCAAATAAAAAAAAGCAGGCTAATTTTTCCTTTTATAAATACGGATTTTTCTTCCTTAAAATATCCGCAGGCCAAAAAAACAACCAGGAAGCATATTTGAAGCACCTTGACTAATATTTACCAATCTCCAACAGAATTTTAGCTAATTAAAATGGCAAATGCATGTGGCGCTCCTTGATTAAATGGCAAATTAATGGAGTAAAAACCAACAAATTTCGGCTGTAGCAATACATGTCTTGCATTCACGGTTACGAATATGAAATCACGTCTCACAGTTTCTTTCTACAAACAACTAAACCTCTTTCATTCTGAACGCTTTCCACTGAAGACAAATCTAAATAGAAAGAAAACGTCGGGCCCAAGGAACCTACCAATCTAGCATTTTCTGGAAGGCTCACGATCTGCACTGAAACCCACGTAGCAGATGTGGATTGTGCTGAATGTCAAGCTGAACTTGGCGCTGCCCTGGAAGATGGCTTGTCGGACGATGGGATGATAGATGAGGAGGGGATTAGCTGTAGCGGTAGTGGCAGTCGAGGTAGGAATTCTAACGTCTGACGGATGATGTCGCTCGGTGCCGAGCAGGAGCTTCCCAGCATAGCAGAGCGCATGGTGACCGCTGGGTATGGAAAGAGTGCGTTTGAACTGCAAGAAAACATTAGATGAGCGGTAAATATAAATTCAAAATTCAAATTTCAAGAGGGCTTGCAAATTCAAACTTGGATGCAGTTGTTTGTAGGTAAGGAATATTTATTGCATCATTAATTCCAGGTTCCGCCTGCTCGGAAAAATGGAACCATCGGAAAACATGGAGCGTCACATCTCAGATGCACCTCCAGATGCATAGCATGGTATGTATGGTTAGCATGGCATTTGGTCCTGTCAGAGATGTTCTTAGAAAACCATGTCAGGGGTGTAAGGACTATAGCAATAACTTTGCTATAGTCGCACAAATAGCACTCGCCTTTGATTGACACCAACGGTTGATGAACAGACCTGCACCTTGGAGCATTTATTAGTTGACGTGAAATAAAATTATTTTTTGACTGCTAGTAAATTAATTAATGCTGAAGTACCATGCTGAGGTACCTTCGATCCGAAAATTAATGTGTCGCAATGGTGAAGAATTAAATTAATATGTCGCCATGCTGAAGAATTTAATGGAATGTATGCAAGTGAAAACTTTTAATTTTATTATTTTGTTAATTCATAGATGTAAGTTTTTTTTACACGGCACAAAGTCAAACAAAAGGTTATGTAATGTTTTTTTTGTTGTATTGTAAGTGTAATGAAATGTACAACAGTGCAAAGAAGAAAAGTGTAAGAGGGAAAAAGCGCAGCAGCATGAAATGATTTTTTTTTGTTGAATATGTGAAATGAAATGCGCAGCACTGTGGATGTAAAATGTATTGAAGTTTTTTTTTACACAATAGTGTGTTAATCCTTTTGAAAAACATAGTATTACTGTCTATTGCACTGACAGAGTAAAATTCATTTTAGAACTGGTGTAATCCCTCAAAATTCCTTTTAGAATCGGTGTAATCCGTCTGTTGGAGGAAGAAATTTGTAACTGGCAATTTTGATTGATGAATACAAGTTTATTTTGGTGTGTGAAACTCTGTGCTTCATCTTCAGCAAACAAATTTTTGATCCTGTGGCAAAAAAAAAAGCATTTTCTCTGTTCATATTTTTGTTTGGAATTATCAGAAATTCCCAACATGGTATCAAAGCTTGTCCAGACTCTTTCAAGGTGTCAAAGAAGTTGAAGGAAGGATTTTTTGTTGCAGTAGCTTCTCCAGCAGAGTGATGACTCAGTCAAGACAAATCCAAGGTGTTTCTCAGATTAGTTTTTTTTTGTGTTGTTGTTGAAGACAATCAGTGATTTTTAAATACACAGTCAAGTATTTTGAAGCATAGTTTAGAGAACAAGAATGGTTGGCTCCAGCACCAGCATCAACACCAGCACTAGCATGGGTAGTTTTAATACCCTAGCTCCCATAATTTAATAGGAAAAGCTATGACTATTGGGCAATAACTATGAGAGCCCTACTTGCGTCACAAGATTTATGGGAATTTGCTGAGGATGGTTTTGAAGAACCAGCAGATGAAAATAAGTTTAATAATTTAACTTAGACAGAGAAAGAATGGTTGAAGAGATGTAAGAAGAAGGATTCTAATGCCCTCATCTTCTTATATCAAGTAGTGCATGAGAGTGTGTTTGCAAGGATAGTAACATCCAAGACATTCAAAGAAGCATGACAAACTTTCAAGACAACCTATCAAGGCATGGAGAAAGTGATGACAACAAAACTACAGTTGTTGAGGAAAGATTTTGAGAATCTATGCATAAAGGAGTCAGATAATATTGACTCATTCTTCACGCAAGTAATTGGTCTGGTCACATAGATAAGGTCTCATGGAGAGATTCTTGAAGAAAGGAGGATTGTGGAGAAATTATTGAGAGTCATACCCTCAAAGTTCAATGTGATTGTCACCACCATAGAAGAGACAAAGGATCTCACAAACTTCTCAATTGATGAACTACATGCATCACTGATAACACATGAGAAAAGATTGAGTAGAAATGAAAACTCATTTTTAGAGAAAGCCTTTAAGACCCAGATGTCCTTTGGAAGAGGAAGAGGTCAAGGCGGAGGAAACAAGAGAGGAAGAGGCAGAAGCCAAAACATAGGTGGAAGAAACAGTCCATCAAACACTCAAGGAAGAGGCAGCAATCCAAATCAGAACCAAGGCCAAGGCAGCAGTCAACAAAGTGGACAACATCATGCTCAAGGACAAAGGTATGATAAATCCAATGTCCAATGTTATTATTGTAAAAAATATGAGCATTATGCAAATGAATGTAAGAAGAAATAACATGATATGAATAATAAATATAGTGCAAATTTCACTAGAGAAAATATCAGCCAAGATAATTTGTTGTTAGCTTGTAATATGACTGAAACAGTGGGTGATGATATATGGTTTCTAGACTTCGGTTGCAGTAACCATATGATAGGAAACATAGCCTTGTTTTCTAAGTTAGATCAGAGTGTGAAGTCACAAGTCACACTTGGGACTGATAGTAAAGTTTCTGTTATGGGAAAAGGTGAAGTAAATATCTTAACAAGGAAAAGTGAAAATAAAACCATAACAGATGTTTATTATGTTCCTAGAATGAAATGTAACCTCTTGAGTATTGGATAGCTTGTTCAAAAGGGTTACAATTTTTTCTTCTAGAACGATGTATGCACCATCATGGATAGAAAACCCAACAAACTATGTATTGCTGAAGTGAAAATGAAAAGGAATAGGATGTTCCCTCTCAAGGTAAAAGCAGTTTTGAAAGATGGAGTAGAAATTGCAGCAGTTACACAAGAGGCTTTCCAAAGCGAACCAAAGGATGAAAATTGTTTGTGGCACTTGAGATTTGGACATCTCAACTTTGGAGGTCTTAACTTATTGAGTAGAAAAGGAATGGTAAGAGGATTACCATTGATAGAAAAAACGGACAACCTTTGTGAAGGTTGTATCTTGGGGAAACAACATAGAGAAAGTTTTCCATCTGGGAAAAGCATACGGGCAAAAGCACCGTTAGAGATTGTCCATTCAGATTTATGTGGACCGATGAAAACTCCATCATTTGCAGGTAGCCTCTATATACTAACATTCATTGATGGTTTCACTAGAAAAACTTGGGTATATTTCCTGAAGAAGAAAAGTGAAGTGTTTGAAAATTGTCGCAATTTCAAAGCACTTGCAGAAAACCAAAGTGGGCTGCAGATCAATTTTTTAAGAACTGATAGAGGGGTGAGTATATCTCAAAAAAATTTCTACGTTTTTGTAGAGAAAATGGAATTCATAAGTACTTTACCACTAGGTACACTCCGCAGCAAAATGGAGTTACCGAAAGGAAGAATAGGACAATCATGGATATGGCGAGGAGTATGTTAAAGGCAAAGCATTTGCCAAATGATTGTTGGGTTGAAGATGTACATTGTGCAAAGTACATTTTGAATAGATTCCCTACAAAATCAGTCATGAACAAAGTGCCGGAAGAAGCATGGAGTGGGAGAAAGCAAGGAGTCACCCACATGAAAGTTTTTGGATGTGTGGCTTATGCAGACATTCCAGATCATCTAAGAAAGAGGTTGGACAGCAAAGGGGAGAAATGTATTTTCATTGGATACAGTGAGCAATCCAAATCTTACAAGTTGTATAACCCATCTACCAAGAAGTTTTTTGTGAATAGAGATGTTTAGTTCATTGAGGAGGAGGCTTGGGATAGAAGCATAGAGAAAACAATGAATGTTAAAATCTCTTTTTCACATGATGAAGATGATGAGGAGATGGCTGAAATACATCCCCAAACAGCAGTGACAACATAAGGGTAGCAAGAGACACCCCTGAGGAGAAATGAAAGTGCTTCTCCAAGCACACTACAAGGAGGAAATTCAAGTGCTTCTTCAAGCACTTGTACACCAAATGAAAAAGGTAAGAAGTTCAGAAATTTAAGTGACATTTATGACGAAAGTATGAATTCTTTGTTTTCTTTATATTGTCATGTTGATGACACTATACATTTCGAAGATGCAATTAAGGATAGGAAATTGATAGAAGTTATGGATGAGGAGATCAATGCCATAGGAAGAACAAGACATGGGATTTAGTTGAATTACCAAAAGGAAAAGAAATCATTGGAGTTAAATGCGTCTATAAGACCAAGAGTAATGGTGAAGGCATAATAGAAAGACACAAAGCAAGACTTGTTGTCAAAGGATATAAGCAGACGTATGAGAGAAAAGAATTGAAGTCCTTTGAAGATCTTCTTATAGGGGAAATATATGGAATTAAATCTACCATAAGAGTAGAGAAGAAAAGGTTGCAGGATAGCTTGGAGATGCAAAGGTTTGAAATCTTGTCTGAGGTAGAGAGAAAGAGGATATTACATGATGATCAGAATATTTTTGCAGCTGCTATGGCATCCAAAGGAACATCTAAGGAACTGAGAGCAAATGACCCACTGATTTTCCCAGAAAGCATAAGCGCATATCATGCCCCAATGGATATAGCCAGGTGCAAAGACAATACTTTTATTCTCCATAACAGTAACTAGGTACAACTTTGTGGCTCGGGATTGATTGGAGTGCCTAAGCACAGCAATGAGAGCGATGAAAAGAAAGCTAATATGAATAGGCAGAAAAATTTTGAATTTTTGAGGAAATCTCTAAGTATGACTGATAACCCAGCAGTTGAAATTATAGGGGACTGTTGAAATTGTAATTTCAACTGCCGCTACAGTTGAATAGTGGCGTGCATTTAATTCAGCAAAACCACCATGGATTTCCCCACACCGCCTTTTGTAGATTGTGGTTTTTCCTCCAAGGGCTTCGATCACATTCGCTGATCGACACATGGCCACAACACTATTTCAAAACCACCATTTCCCCAGCACATAATTTTCGTGTGATTTTGACCTCCCGGGGATTGGTGTCAGTCATTCGATTGACACCCATGGTCGATGAAGAGACCTGCACCTTGGAGCATTTATTAGTTGACGTGAAGTAAAATTATTTTTTGACCGCCAGTAAATTAATTAATGCTGAAGTACCTTCGATCCGAAAATTAATATGTCACCATGCTGAAGAATTTAATGAAATGTATTGTAGTCGTAGAATGTAGGTGAAAAATTTTAATTTTATTATTTTGTTAATTCAAGAATGTAAGTTTTTTTTACACGGCACAAAGTCAAACAAAAGATTATGTAATGTTTTTTTTGTTGTATTGTAAGTGTAATGAAATGCACACCATTGTGAAGAAGAAAATTGTAAGAGAGAAAAAGCGAAGCAGCGTTACATGATTTTTTTTTTTGTCGAATATGTGAAATGGAATGCGTAGCAGCGCAGATGTAAAATGTATTGAAGATTTTTTTTACACAGCAGTGTGTTAATCCTTTTCAAAAACAGAGTATTACTTTCTGTTGCAGAGACAGAGTAAAATTCCTTTTGGAACTGGTGTAATCCCTCTATTGGAGGAAGAAATTTGTAACTCCCAATTTTTTATTAATGAATACAAGTTTATTTTGGTGTGTAAAACTCTATTCTTCATCTTCAGCAAACAAATTTTTAACCCTGTAGCAAAAACAAAACATTTTCTCTGTTCAAATTTTTATTTGAAATTATCAGAAATTCCCCACATATATTTGAAAACTAACATAAATTGTCTTCCAACTAGCTAAAATTGGTGTCATATTCCACCAAAAAGTAATCATAATCAGGATTTAATGTCATCTTCCACCAAAAGCTAATGAGAATGCACTCAGAATTGACCTATGGGATTCTAACCTCGTGCATTTAATGTTAGAGTTTGAAAGAGGAGTTTAACCATAAGGGAGGTCATCGAAATGGTACTTTGCCTTTTGATTTTTCATTGTTTTAATTGTAATTTAAAAGAAAAAAAAATTGAAGACGGTTTTTTTTTTTCAAACTGACACTCACCAAGATAAGGTGTCAAGTAATGCTGTTGTATTTACCTTTTCCGAGTAATACCATGATTCTCTCTGCGTCCACCAAGTATTCGTGTAGCACCCAAAGCCCCCATCACTAGATCTAGAGAGGCAACAAAAAGAAAGTTACTTGTTGGATACGAGTATTACCAGTGGTTTTAAATGTCCTGCTTCATTTTCTAACATGAATTTTAGCAGTAGCCCCTTACAATTGCGTGTCTTGCTTAATGGCGGTTGGTTTGAAAGTCCAGATACTTAAGTTCATTCTACAAAATGCATTTGAGGAGTAGCCTCTCACAATTGCGTGCGTTGCTTAATTAGGATGGCTTAAATGCCAGACTTATAGGTTTTTAGGAGGAAAGCTCATATCAAATGTATATATTTCGGATAATTTCTCTCTATTTGGCAAAATATTTTTTCGTAAGTAGTGATTAATGCTAACGAAAAAATATTTGTTATTTTAATTTTTAGATGATGATAAAAAAAAAATTAAATTTAGGAAATAGATAAATAAAATTTGATATATAAAATAATGATAACTTATAAATGATTTTCTTATTGTTTTGTATTAGTTAATGAACTAGAAAAATTTAATAAATAAATGAAATATTATAGATTCATTAAGAATTTTTTTAAAGATATATTATATGTGGTTATATCTTTAGGATCATTGATTTTGTTATTTTATGCATCGACGTTTCTAACCATCTTCTGTGGTTCATCATGAAGATTTAGATTTGTGAAGAAGTCAGAGACAGATGAGGATAAATAAATAAAGGTTATGGTAGGTAGTGTAAGTAGCCAACATGTTTTCATGAAAGTGAGGTTTTTAATTA
>APFE031106459.1:0-10545 GCA_000404065.3 Pinus taeda | reverse complement strand
TATTATTATTTTAAAAAAGATATCCCGCATAGAGCATATATATGGATTCACACATCATCGTCATATTGACTGTAGAATGCTCAAAATTATAGACAAAGATTCCACCATGTAAAAAAGAAATTGACAATACAATTTAAATACTTGTAAATTTGCTTGGTGTTAATAATTAAAATTGTATGGGCGACACGATTTGAGTGACCCACAACTCAAATCTTCCGTACTGATCTTACACTCCACTATAATCGGGGGAGCATCAATGTAGCATCTGTTCAGAACTAAAAATAAGTACACGTCAGGCTGCTTTAGTTGGAATTACAAGGAAATGACACAGGTGCTGTATTCTTGGTCGGCCATCTTTAATTCCCCTCCCCTTTGGATCTTTCTTTAGTTGTATAGGTTTAAATTGTCCGCCCACTTTCTTTCCCAAAGAGTATACCTGTCGCATGTTATTCCTCTGATCTTGATATACAAGTTCTTGACATGATTGCAATGTCCATGTCATCTTTCTTTTCCTTTTCCTTTTATTCTTTTCTTATTGAAAGTCCAAGATGATGACATTCTCATGCACTTAAATTACTGTTTGATGTTCATACCCTACCTTTGTTTATGTTCCGCTTTCACTTTAATAGGAAAAGAAAAAGATAAATTCGGCGTAAATTGGTTAAAGAAGATAATGCCTTCGTGTCCTGTTTTCAAGCACCTCTCTTTTCTTTACTTTATTCTTTTCTTGGTCGGCCATCTTTAACCAAGGCACCCAACTCGAACCTTCTTTCTCGACTTTTGCACCTCCAGACGGAATTACAACGAAATGACACACGTGCTGTATTCTTGGTCGGCCATGTTTATATTCCTCTGATGTTGATATACAAGCCATGCCATCCCTCACCGGTGACAAGCCATCCAAGTGCTTGCATGATTGCAATGTCCATGTCATCTTTCTTTTCCTTTTATTCTTATTCTTTTCTCATTGAAAGTCCAAGATGATGAGAATCTCAATCATCTAAATTACTGTTTGATGTTCACTTTAATAGGAAAAGAAAAAGATACATTCCGCGTAAATTAGTTAAAGAAGATAACGCTCTTCATAACCTGTTTTCTTTCTTGATTTTCTTGGTATCCGACATCCATATTTCTTATTATTTTCAGAGATGGCCACCCCCACCGTCTCCGTTACCTTCTTGATCTTTCGTTACCTTCTTGATGTTTTTCGTCACATTTTTGGTAATGAATCTTTTCGCATCATACAGTAAGATTGTGTCTTTCTATTTTATTCAAATCCGCATATATTTATTTTAAGAATAGACTTATCTATCTTAAGTATGGATCTCACATGAGCTTTCCTGATGTTTTTTTGTCACCTTTTTGGTAATGAATCTTTTTGCATCATATAATAAGATTTTGTCTTCCTATTTTATTCAAACCCACATATATTTATTTTAAGCATAGACTTATCTATCTTAAGCATGGATCTCACATGAGCCGAGAGATCAATTTTCTTTAGATGCAAACTTATTTTAGAGTGCAAAAACAATGTGTAATTTTTCATTCTTTAAATTGTATTTTTGAATGGTATAGAGATTACATTACTTGAACTTATAAGTCCAAAAACTCTTTTATTGGATTTCTACAAAAGAATGGTATACCTAAAAAGGGATTAAGTTCTAATAAGACCACTTCAATTGTTTAAATCAATCAAACTTATTTTTTTCATAAGATTTATTATGATATATACATAATTTTTAAACAATATAAAATATTTTATCAACACACATTAAAATGTTTTTTTTTATTAATATATTTTTAAGTATACGTCAATATTAATTCATATTAAAATATTTTGTTCATTACCCACATTGGATATTTTATTATAGTACATCATATGGACAACTAATTAAACATGCATTACAGCTTGAGTGAGCCTAATAGTTAAGACCATGTGTTTACTCTTAAGAGGTCACAAGTTCAAAACCAAAGGGGGTAGAGTAGGTATGCCTTCGTAGACTTAGCAGTAAAATGTCCCTTGTCCCACAAATAAGGGGGGTCTCATTCACCACCTCCCTTGTCCCACAAACAAGGGGGTCTCATACACCAATTTGATGTCTGGCTTGGTTGTGACCTTAAATTGGATAATAATTTTTTTCTATTTTATTATAGCACGGGTTTCTTTTACATTTACATAATATTTTATTTTTATCTTAATAGGGACACGTGTCAACTCCAAGTTGAGCACAGAAATACTTACACGCTACCCTCACACTAGGTTGTAGAATGAGCCTCTTGGCTCAACAAATGTGGGTTTTTTTCAGGATCTTTGAATACCTTAACTGACAACGATAAAGGAAAACAACCCTCGGAAAAATCATGGCAAAATCTCGCAGCATGGACAAAGAAAAACAATATCATAGGTAATGTTCGATTCTACTCAATGGGATTTTAAAGAAAATTAACAATCTTCCAGTAGGAATTGTTTCCCAAATTTAGTAGCAAAAAGATAACTCCATACTTGTTAGATTTTTGAATCCACAGTGGCCTGTAATTTTGATGGGTACATGTGTAAAATTAAACTTATGAACCAATTTTTTTATAGTAAAATTTGAGTATCTAAACTTATTGTTCAAACATTGACTCACTCCTTATTACACTCAAATAAAGGGAGAACTGCTTGGTTTGTTTAGGATTTTATTTATCAGAATCACAATAAATTAAATATTGTTTCTTAAACGTGAAGTCGAATTACAAAAAACAAAAAATCGGCGTCAACCTCATCGTCCTCAGCAGTCCACCGCCCACATCACCAATGCCAACCTACTACGTCATCCCAGTGACTCCACTGTGCAGTCATGTATTCCACATGACAAAATTGGAGAATTGTAGAGCTTCTTCCATCTATAAATTTGTAATCTCTCCTCTGCCTGAGGAATGCAAGCTAAGGCAAGGCCCTCCACTAATGAAAAGCTTGTGTTTTTTGTGCTTTCATTTTTCCATTCTTGTTTGTGACATGTTGTGTGTCTCTGAATTTGTGAAGTCTTTTGTTGTCGGTGCTCCTCTGTGCTCCTCTATGCCCATCAACTGGTATCAGAACCTTCTTGATATTTTACTTACGCGATATCTCCCTCTTGATCTCCTCAGCAGCAAAATCCCATCCGTCAACGTCCACCATTGGCATTATCTACGAGTTGTTCATGATCTGAACCACTAGGATCGCACGAATAATGAAGTGGGCACAAACCATTGTGTAATAAAGTGGCATTTTATAGGTTTGTGTTGGGACTATTCTCAGTCGGCGTCTTGGACTTTTTCATTGGCCAAGGCATCATTAGCATAGCGAGGACTCTCTCTAGTCCCTTCGATTCGGCGACTTCTTTCACACCCTACGGCCTCTAGTACTTGCGCCCTCTTTCGACACCCATGCTCTTCAAGGAGGGTCGATATATCTTGTGCATGCCACCTACTGTCACGACGTTGAAGCTCAGTGCTGTACCAACGAGCCCTTCTTTGGCAAAGTCCCGCTATCTGTTGGAGAACTCTGGAAGGCGGAGGCAATGACCAGTGGAATGGTATGGGATCATGTATGTTTGTGAGTTGTGGTTGTGGTTGTTTAAATGAACAACATTAAAAACATGGGGTTGGAAGTAATGCATTTTAATTCATTAATTAATTATTTAATTAAAAAGAAGAGGTGTTCCTTTGTTAAAAGGGAGGCGTGAAAAAAGGGAGGTGCTCCTTTGTTAAGGGAGAGGGATTTTTATTTTAAAAGGGAGGTGATCTTTGTTATATGATAAAAAAAAATAATAAAGGAGGTGGATTTTGTCTTTTATTTTAAAAGGTGCAATAATTAAAGGTTTTTTGTAAAGTTTTATTTTGTAAGAGGAGTTTGATTTTATAGGGCGTGAATTTTATTAACAATGGAGACAACAGTTACAGATATGGAGAAATTGAGCAAGGCTAATTTTTCCCTATGGAAATCACAAATGAAGGATATATTGATTTTGTAGGATCAATATTTGTCGATTGAGGGTGTAACAAAGAAACCCTCATCAATGAGAGATGAGGAATGGAATAAGCTAGATAGAAAGGCGATTGCAACAATCCACCTGTATCTAGCAAAGAACGTGTATTTCAATGTGTCCAGAGAAAATACGGCAAAAGGATTATGGAAGAAGCTCCATGATCTATATGAGAAGAAAACGACATCAAACAAAGTATTCTTGGTGAAGAAGCTTTACAATCTCAAGATGAAGGAGGGTGCTTCAGTTATTAAGCATTTGAATGAATTTAATATTATTACTAGTCAGCTTGCCTCTATTAAAATCATTCTAGATGATGAAATTAGAGCCATTTTGTTAATGTGTTCTATGCCATACAACTGAGAAAATTTAATTATAGCTATGAGTACTTCAGCACCTGCAGGGACTCTGAAGTTTAATGATGTCGATAGTCTTTTAATGAATAATGAACTGCAATGCAAGTCAATTGCAAAAAACCAGCGAGGAGAAGCTCTAGCTCTAAGTGATCGTGGTAGGAAAATTGATCAAGGCCGACAAGGACAATCACGATCGAGAGGTCAATCGAAATCAAGGAGGGGCAGGATCATCTGCTTTCATTGTGGCAAGCTCGGGCACATGAAGGTGATGTGTTGTTTATTGTTTTAGTAGGGTATGCATGTTAATATGCATCTAGTAGTAGCTTCGATTGGATCCTTGGATATGGGGCATCTCACCATGTAACCCCATGCAAAGATAATTTTTTTACATATAATCTTGGTGATTATGATAGAGTGCATTTGGGGAATAATAATTTTTGCATTATTGTTGGAGTGGGAGATGTCTAGATCAAGAGGAAGGATGGACAAGATATATTGTTGAAACAGTTCAAACATGTACCGGAAATGCGCATGAGTTTGATCTCTATGGGACAGTTGGATGATGAAGGCTATTCCACAAGCTTTGGAAAAGGAGGCTGGAAAATTAGCAAAGGATCATTGGTCATGGCTAGAGGACCCAAGACATTATATATATTGAAGGCAATTATAAGAAAATCAGATTTTGTTGTCACAAAAGAAGGAAATTCAGCAGATCTATGGCATAAGCGCTTGGGTCACATGAGAGAGAAGGGTTTAAAAATCCTTGTTGGTAAAAATTTATTTCTAGGTATGAAATCCTACAATCTCAATCTTTCTAAGCATTGTATATATGGTAGAGAAAGAAGGGTTTCATTCCTTAGAGGTTGTCATGACAAAAAGAAAAATTTGTTAAAATTGATACACTCAGATGTGTTTGGTTCTATTAACATCAAGTCATTAGGATGAGAATCATATTTTGTAACAATTATAGTCCAGGAAGGTTTGTGCCTACCCTATGAAAAGTAAAAGTGAAATATATGAAATATTTCAAAAATTCCATGTTGTTGTTGAAAGAGAAACTAACAAGTTTCTCAAGTGCTTGAGAACAGATAATGGTGGAGAATATTTCTCAAATGCATTCAAGTAATATTGTAACAGGTTTGGCATAAAGCATGAGAAGATTGTGCCTAGTACTCCTCAACGGAATGGTGTTGCAGAAAGGATGAGTCACACCATTATGGAAAAGGTGAGAAGTATGTTGTCCAATTATGGTTTGGAGAAGAATTTTTGGGCAGAAGTTGTAAGGACAACTTGCTATCTTATAAATCGATCTCCAAGTACAGCCTTGGATGGCGGCATCCCTAAAGAAGTTTGGACTGGTAAGAAGTTGAATTATTCTCATTTGAAAATATTTGGATGTGAAACATTTGTACATATTCTAAAAGAAAATAGAGCTAAGCTAGATGATAAATCTATGAAATGCATTTTTCTGGGATATGCGGATGAAGAATTTGATTATCGTCTATGGGATCTAGTCAAAAATAAAATTATTAAAAGCATGGATGTTATATTTAATGAGTCAGAAATGTTTAAGAGGACTCTAGGTGAGGTGGAGGTCAAGAAATTTATTGACAGGTTTGAAGAGCAATAGGAAGACATCTTAATTGTTTTCAAGGGGCTTGTAGAGTTGAGCACAGTAAAGAATGGAAGAAAGCGGTGGGGAAGAAATGAACTCTTTGTTGGAAAATAAAAATTGGGAGTTGTTAAAGCTTCCAAAAGCTAGAAAGGCTCTACAAAACAAATGGGTTTATAGGATTAAGCACAAAGGTGATGAAAAGAAGGAGAGGTATAAAGCAAGGTTGGTGGTGAAAGGATTTTCCAAAAAGGAAGGTATTGACTTCACTGAAATTTTCTCACATGTTGTTAAGATATCATCCATTAGAGTTATTTTGGTCTTGTTGTTGCTTTAGACTTAGAATGTGAACAGTTAAATGTAAAAACTACTTTCCTTCATGGAGAATTGGAGGAAGAAAATTATATGGAGCAGCCAGAAGGCTTCATAGAAAAAGATAAAGAAGACCTTGTTTGCATGTTGAAGAAGCCTCCATGGGTTGAAATAAGCACCTCAACAATGGTACAAGAAATTTCATTCATTCATGTTGGAACATGGTTTTCACAAGCTGGAAGATGACCATTGTGTCTATATTAAGAGGTATGATCAAGAAAAGTATATCATATTAGTTTTATATGTGGATGACATGTTGATTGTTGGGCATGATATATTTGGGCAGAAAATTTGCAATGAAGGATTTGGGTCCAGAACACCATATATTGGGCATGAGGATCATCTATGATAGGAAAAACAAAAGGTTGTGGCTGTCAAAAGAAAAATATGTCAGGAATGTGCTTAATAGGCTTAATATGAAGGATTCCAAGCCATTTTGTACACCCCTTCCAACTCACGTCAAGATGAGTACTAAGTTATGTCCTAGTGATGACAAGGAGAAGGAAGAGATGAGAAATATTCATTATGCTTTGGTAGTTGGCAGCTTGATGTGTGCCATGGTATGTATACGACTAGTCATTGCATATTCAGTGGGAGTAGTGATTAGGTTCCTTGCCAATCCAGAGAAACAACATTGGCAAGCAGTAAAATGGATTTTGAGGTATCTCAAGGGTACTAGTCATTATTGTTTATGTTTTGGTCATAATGAGACTATGCTTGAAGGATTCACAGGCGTAGATATGGCTGGAGATATCGACACCAAAAATTCCACTACATGTTATTTGTGCACATTTGTTGATGCAACAATATCTTGGGTGTCAAGGCTACAAAGAATAGTAGCTTTCTCTACAACAGAGGAAGAGTACATAGTTGCAACAGAGGCTTGTAAAGATATGTTTTAGATGCAACGATTCCAAGGAGAGATAGGTATAAAACAGGACAAGTATGTGCTATATTGTAATAGTCAAAGTGTCATTCACTTGATGAAAAACCCATCATTTCACTCAAAAACGAAGCACATTTACTTAACATACCATTGGATCTGGCATGTGTTGGAGGAAGGACAATTATCCTTGGAAAAAATCCATACAAATAAGAACCCTATTGATATGCTCACAAAGGTTCTACCAAGAAATAAACATGAGATATGTAGAGGCATGGTAGGATTCAAGGTGACTTGATTCGGGATTCTTCATTCGGCTTCAAGTGGGAGAATGTTAAACGTGCAATCGAATTAAAAAAAAAAATGGCATCGACCTCACCGTCCTCAGTCGTCCGCCACCCATGCCAACCTACTACATCGTCCCAGTGACTCCACTGTGCAGTCATGTATTCCACATGATAAAATTGTACAATTCTATAGCTTCTTCCATCTATAAATTTGTAATCTCTCCTCTACCTCAGGGATACAGGCCAAAGCAAGGCCCTCCAGTAATGAAAAGTTTGTGTTTTCTATGTTTTCAGTTTTCCATTCTTGTTTGTGATCTGTTGCATGTCGTTGAATTCATGAAGTCTTGTGTTGTCTGTGCTCCTCTACGCCCATCATTGTTGCCCTCTTTTATTTTTAAATTATATCATACAAAAAGTTTCCCCTCAATGGCAGAATTTATGTTGAATGTGATTTTATTATGCCGAGCCGATTGATATAAATGTACAATCCCCTTCCTCACTTCTCACAATTTTCTATGCAGGGAAAGTGAACATTACAATGTACCGGCAGATAAAGTAGTTTAGCAGTCTTGCAGAAGAAGGATTTTTTTATAGCTTGTGGATTTTATTATATTTCATTGGAGTCCTTGAAATATCAAATTTGCAGAGATTTTTTGGTAATTTGCATTGAGATTTTTTTTGTGTTGTGATGGCAGTGCAGGAAAAGGCCATAATAGTGATAGCTAGCAGAATAAATGGGACTCCCTTACCTTCTGCATTGATGCCCTCTACACCATCAACTCACATCCATCCATCCTCATCACCTGTAGCGAGTGGAAGCGGAACCCAAATTACTCTGACGATAAAAAGTGATAAGAGAAACTGTAACTAAATAGTAAAAGCCAATCTAAATACGAATGTTTTTCAATTAATGGAAAATGTAAATTTGACAACGGTTTGCAATTGTTGTCGCAATGACAATTCCAACTACTCCAAAATTTTCTATTCAGCTATTTTTAAAGGAGAAATGAGAGGCTCCATGAAGGAATGGCTCCTTACTCTCCTCGCTGCAAAATTGATTCATGTTTAGACTCCATGTCACCATATAAAAAAAATCAAATACCTTTTGTCTTTCAAATGCTTTTTATTTAATTAAAAAGAACCCTTCACCTTAATTGGTGGGTTATTGGCGGAAGTTTTAAAATGACAAGTTTTGATGTTGGAAATTGTAATAGAATTTACTTTTATTTGATTGTTGGAGCAGACATTTCACTTATTTGAATGAACAAGGAAAGAAATAAAAGAAAGCATTTTTTATGGGAAAAAAGTATTTGCGCCCTGCATAATATTTGATAAATAATCTAATAATCCAAAACGAATTCAAAAAAAAAGTATATTTGAAAATTTTCCATGTTCTAAACTTGTTCTTAATCCATATTATTAAATATCTCACAAATTATCTATATTTTTTTTAATTTAATTAAAACTTACAAAATCTCATTATTAAAGTGACAAATTTTTCAGCTGAGAGAGTCACTCTACAACCAAGTATGAGGGGATGTGTAAGTTTGTTTGTGCCCCTTTAAAATAAAAACAAAAATTAAAAATTATGTTCTAAATAGAAAAATAATGTTGGCTAAAAAAAATGTTTGAATTAGATGTTTAAATCTTATACTTTTCAAAAATATTTTAACAAGAGATTTAAATAAACTATTTGAAGATTTATGTTAACTAATTTATATTGATATCAATTTCATATATATCTATATATAGAAATAAACAAATTTTAGTTTTTATAGTTAAACTTTTTATGTGGTCCTATATATATATTCTATTTAGCATTCAAAAATACAACTTAAACAATGAAAAATAACACATTATATTTTGCACTCTAAGAAAGTTTGCACATAAAGAAATTTGATCCCTCTCGGCCCATGTTAGATCCATACTTAAGATGAATCTATTTTGGTCTAGCCAAAATTTGTTAATTATCTAATGGGAAAGGGATGTATACGTTTTCTCTGTCGAATGTAAATGTTTCTTGTAAATGGTAGTCAATTATATTATATTTACCAGCATTGATCCATCTTAAGCATGGATCTAACATGAGCCGAGAGAGATCAATTTTCTGCAAATGCAAACTTATTTTAGAGTGCAAAAACTACGTGTAATTTTTCATTGTTTAAATTGTATTTTTGAATGCTATAGAGATTACATTACTTAAACTTATAAGTCCAAAAATTCTTTCTAATTTCTACAAAAAAAAAAATGGTATGCCTAAAAAAGGATTAAACTATAATGAGACCACTTCAAATGTTTTAACCAATAGAACTTATTTTTTCAATAGCTTTATATGATGTATACATAAATTTTTAAAACAATACATAAAATATTTTACATAACATATGCATTGAGTCATTCTATCAACACACATTAAAATGTTTTTTTTATTAATATATTTTGAAGTATACGTCAATATTAATTCATATTAAAATAGCGTGTTCATAACCCACATTGAATATTTTTTTATATTAGGTCATATGAACAACTAATTAAACATGCATTACATTTTTTTCTTTTTTATTATAGCAGGCATTTCATTTATATTTAGAGAATATTTTATATTTATATGAATAAGGATACGTATCAACTCCAAGTTGAGCACGGGCATACAGCTTGAGTGGGCCTAATGGTTAAGAGCATGTGTTTCCTCCTAAGAGTTCATAATTTCAAAACGAAATGGGGGTAGAGTATGTATGCCTTCTAGACTTAGCAGCCAAGAGGTGGGTCCCTTGTCCCACAAACAAGGGGGTCTCATACACCAATTTGGTGTTTAGATAATTTTGGTGTCTAGATAATACTTACACATCGCCTTCACACTGGGTTGTAGAATGAATGAGCCTCTAATCAACAAGTGGAACCTGCAAAATAGCTTATAACATTTCTTTTATATATAATGTGGTTGTCTATGGTATATAATAAATTTCATTGTTTTTTATTTTTTAAATGTTATTTAATATAGTAACCTGATCAATGTTATTTTAGTCAT
>APFE031106435.1:0-15416 GCA_000404065.3 Pinus taeda | reverse complement strand
TCCATTGGTTGATTATCAAAACTGTGTGTGTACGTTAGCTGTTCACACTGGTGTACGATGGGTGCTTATGGCTTGGTGAATCCATCCCTAAAACTGATATGCTCATCCATAGGATTATGAAGCTGCCATATAAAGGGGATGACCCAACCAAGGAATTTGTAGGAAAAAATAAAGAAAAGGATCTGGCGAATAAGATGAAAACTAAATTTTGGTTGATCAAGAAATCACGTGGATATTCTATCTGCTCCATTCAAGACCAAGCGGTGTAGTTCACTGGCCAAATTCAAGTTGGGAAGATAATGAGGAAATGTTGCGCATACAAAGTTTCGACACTAGTATTATCGTTCAATGCATAGTGCGTGAAGGGGTGCAATACAACTAGGCATAGTACTTATGCAAAGAATTCCTAGAAAACTACCATGAAGCACATGAGGACAGCGAGGCATTTCAATATGCCTAGCTCATGTTGCTAATTTTAATACTTGCATGGAGACTTCCGGAGAATAGTAAGTTTCCTTTGCAGGAAGAAGGCTTACCAGAGATAGCAAAGTTTGCTTCACTATGGGCGATGAAGGATTTAGAGAGGATCATGGAATCAAAGGTCTTTTAGATCTTGGTTGAAATGGATCTCCAGACAATAGTTAGTCAGTGGCCAAGGTTGTCTCCAAACTTGTTCAAGAAGTTGAGGGCATTCATGGAGTTTAAGTTTGACTCCCATAATGTCTTTATTTCGCCGAGGTGTGACCCTAAGAAGATCTGGCATAGGTTGCCTTACCTAGTCTCTGAGACAGATGTGTAGGAAATTGAGTGGAGTTGGCTAGTGGAGTAGTGACAACCCATAAAAGTTGGTGCTGGTACCAGTCAGGGTGGAGAAATCTCTGTTGCCCAGAAATGAAAATAAGCAATGCAGGCAGCAGCAAAGGTATTGGCCGAGAAAAGGAAGAAATAAGTTGCTGCTAAGGCAAATGCTGAAAAAGAACGTGTTGTGAAAGAGTGCGCTGGCCAGAAAGACACAATGGAAGTCAAAGGAATCAGCTTCCCAACATAATGATGAGCAAGAGAATTCAGAGGAGGAAGGAGACGGGGGTGAGGAGTAGTTCACTCCCTTCAAATTGAATAAGAAGAGTAAGGAGACAAGTTTCTGGCTAAGGAAGAAGCACAAATCAGACAAGAAAGCACACATTGACTGAATGGTCCTCATAGAAGGGGACCTCGAAGAAATTGGGGATAAAGTGAGGGACACCACAATGGAGTTGTGGCAACATTTTGAACAACAATACATCTAGACACTAGGGAATGTCCAGAAGGATCTGCGTGAATTGCAAATTAAAATGGGCAAGATTCAAGCAAGTGTAGGGAAAGCGATCATGGTGGAAGCGAGCTTGCCACAAGGGAATGAGAGCGTATTAGAAACAGAAAGGGCTATGGACCTAAGAGTCATCTCCCTACCAGAAGGATCTGTCCATGCATAAATAGAGCAAGACCATGCTCTACTGGGAAAAATCAAAGACATAGGGGTGAACTTAGCCTTGCTACCACTTTAGAACCTCCATGTGCTTTATCAGGGGGTCTCAAATGGGATTTGAGTTAGAGAGCAACAGGCACTTGCAGTAATTAGCGAGGTTAAGGTAAACAATGAACAAATATTCACTCAGAATGCTCAATCCCTAAAAGAAAAGGAAGTGCTAGAAGCACAGAGTCAGATCCTAGAAGAAGCTATTACACAGGCGTGTAATTTCGTTCCAGAATTATATATTTCGAAAGACGCCACAGCTATAGTGAAGATCAGGAAATTGGTTACTGTGGTTCGAGAAACAAAATATGAAATAGGCAGAGTGACATTTGACTTCTAGATGAATATATCAGAATTACACCTCAAGCTACAACTGACTACTCCGCTACAGGTTAGGGAGCATCGCGACGCAGCTATAAAGTAGCACATGACTACTCTAGAGAATGGATTCAAAGGAATCAACTTGCTTTTTAACAATGCCATGGAGTTATGGCACACTTTGTAGGAGGACCCAAACATGCAGAGATTAAGTACATAAATTAGAGAGGCCCAGTAGAAATATGATGAGATTAGGGTGATTGCACGCACATTGGCGCCAATCCAGTGCTTTGTGCACCTGTAGGAAGGGAAGCTGCTACAGGAACAAGTACAAGAATTGTAGAAAAATGAATCAGTGTCGAAGGCTTAGCTTCAACCTTGGATAGAAGTGGCCAACAGGATTTCCAAGACTATTAAGGAGAAACTAAAAGCATTGCAGCAAACTCATAAGACCCTGCAAATTGTGGTAGAGGGACCAACTACATAAAAGCTGGTTGAAGAGGTGAAGCAGGCTATAGTATAAGGCATCGCAGAGCTAAAAGAATTGAAGCAGGATTTTAGTAAGCTCAGCCACAAAGTGGAGAAGCCATTTGAGTGACTCGAGGGTGAGTCACCATATTTGTTTTTGGGCCTTATTGGCGTAGGCTCCCTAGGGTCAATTTTGGGTTAGTTTAATCAACTTTTGAGTAGAATTTTGTAAATAATGTAAAGTCTCCATGAAATGTGGAAGCAGAGTGTGTAGCTAAGTAAGAGTCAAAGGGTCTTTAGCCCCTTGTATGTGTAAGTGATAGCATCATTTTGAGACTCACCCATAGTCCGCGAGCCATGGTAGTGTAAAAGAAAATCTATAAATATCTGATCCATAGCAAGTATAGGAGAATAAATGTTTGTGAAGAAGTGTAAGGGAAAGGTGCTACAACAGGAAAGCTCTATTTTCATGTACTTAGGTGAAAGGGGAAGGCTCCTATAGCTGATTACGCGATGACCTTCAAATGTTCGCAACTGAGTGCATGGGCCTCTGCAGCTGGGTGCGCAGGGTGGAATAGTCTATAATTTGAATGTTCAATCTAATAAAGACTAATTTTGGACCAAATCTATTGTATTTATGCCTTGTTCCTAATTCTGTTTAAGCTTATGCATTATCGCTTAATGATCTTTTTTTTATTAAATAAAGTGTATTATCTGCACGAAATTGTTATTTATTTAATACTCATGCATGAAAAGGGTAATGAAATATTTCCACGAAGATGTTAGATAGACCTAGTAGTATAACTGTACGAAACAGGTATATCTGTGTGAAGGAAGATCTAGGATTGTTATTTACTGAGTGAGAGTTGTGAGTCTGCTTATTTTAGGTCTGATAAGCCTGATCGTAGACCTTCGTGAAGGTCTAGAATTCATTTGGATAGAGTTGCAACAATAGACCATAAGAAGATCTAGATCTATGCAAAGGTAGATCTGAGCCGAAAGGACTTTAGAATATAGATCACACAGTCTCTAGATGTAGAAACCTAGTTCTTGCATCCCCCAATACTGCGTCGAGTGAGACTACAAGCTACCCTATGCAGGTTTTTTCTGATAGGAATAGAAATTAGGGTTTTGTCAGTTGCTGCGAATAACTTTGAACCTTGTTCAGGCCCCCTTAAGCCAACAATAGTTGTTGAAAAATATATCTAGTGCATGAAAATAAAATTTTATAATGCTAATGTTAATGTAATGTAAAAGATAAGAATCTAGTAAAATAATTTAGCTTCACAATATAGTGAGGGGTTTGTTACTGTTCCCAAGTGTGGTTATAAATATGTTAATCAAATCAACATAGTGTTGGGGACATGAGGTACATAATTAGAGGAGAACCATCTTACATGTTAACACTTTAATAGTAAACCATGACAAAGGAAGCTTTGGAATAACTTGTTAAAGACTCTACCATCTTAAACGATGGGTTTTAATACTATTGTGGAAAAATTCACACATAATGAGCTATTTCTCTATAACCCTATGGCCCTAGAAAGGTTACCATACATCAAAATACATGACTAACTCAATAACATATATAAATCATGCTATATGATCAAGCAGACAATGATGCATGTAACCCTACATTAAGGTTATTAGCTTAACCGTGTAACCCTTGTAGATTGGTGGAGTGTTGAGTTCGTTGAAGAAATCTTCCACTCCAACAAAGAAATATTTCCTCTTGCAATATATCTACCACCTGCATACATGTTTCACAAAGAAAATATCAGAAATATCCTTCCACAGAAGATTGTTAGCTCAAATAAACGTTAACATGTATAATCAACCATAAGCATAGATTACAGGAAACGAAACATGTAATTTGATTAATCATAAACAAAATGATACAACTATACTTTCAAGCCTAAGATCCCCTGTGTAGAATCTGGTAGAGACTCCCCCTATCCGATTTGTTTGACCTCAAGAGCTAATGGATCACAAAAATATGAATCAAAGAAGCAACAAAATAATACAATTCTCTCCCTTGCTCTCTAGCTAGCTTGCCCTCTAAGATAGACCAATATATATAAAACTAGACAAACTCCCATAACAATAAAAATAGATGATTAGGGTGAACAGAAGATAGGGAGATTCTCCAATAATAGACCCTATCCAACTCATAAAAAAGCGGGTCAAGTTGATATCCTTGGAAAATAAGCCTCTAGAAATTTTTTTCTCAATAATTATGAGTTTTTTCTCAATTGTTGTCAATTATGAGATACTAATTATCTCATAATTATAAAATTATGAGAAACTAATTGTGAGAGATAACTCAATTACATAATTTCACCCTTTTTCACATGGAAAAAATCTCACATAAGTAAATGTAAAGGTGAAAAGGGGATTCATTCTAGCCAATAATTGAGATAAGTTTAAATTAGGTTTCTCTCACTACAGTAGAGTGGAAAATACGGTTGTAATATACGCCACATAATGCATGAGGTTAGAAGAGAAATTGATGGTTGAAATGCATTACAATAAAGCTAAAAGGTGAAAATTGGAGGAAGGAGACAAAGCTAAGAAATTGGATCAAAAGAATCCAAATGCTGATTTATCATATGTGTTAATAAGATCCCTCACATTGGCATACCCATGCTCAGACATAAATATATATTGAGCATGACCACCAAAACATACATTGCAGACCCATGACATGAAATATTGAGACATGGCCATGAACAATACAAAGTAGATCCATGTGAATCATCAGATAGATCATAGCCACCAACAAATATAATATGGATCTATGTCACAGTATACATAAGTGGGACTATGGACACATAATAGATAAGAAGTGTGTGAGAGTAATCCTCAAAGTAAATAAATGATGCATAACTCTAACATAGCCTCTGAAGGGTTTCATATAAGAGTGATATGTGCCTAACCCAGGGCATTTGACATAACCCCAATGGCACAAATCTACGACATGTGAATAAATGTGTTGATGTTGAGCCTGGTACAAACCATCTTACTACCTGTCAATGAGGTATACTTGTAACAAATGTGAGGGAATATGCCAATGATGAGAATGAAACCCAAGGTATGTAGTATATTCCACTAAGTGTGAATATGTGAGTTGATGTTGAACACTCGTGGACTCAACTGATTAGGAGTTAATAATGTAAACCCACTATCGATTGCAAGGAAACCTACCACTAACGTCTGAAATATCCAAGGTACTACTAGATCCTAAATCAGGCTCCTTGATAATGAGCTAAAGTCGACAAGAGAAGATCCATTGAAGGAGGGCCTTGATGTATCCCCCATCAATCAACACAAAATAGAGCGAAAGGTGATGTGAATGGATGAAGTCATGAGATAATGAAGTGAAAATAACACAAGGATGGCTAACTCAAAAAGGTCAATAGGAAACTACATATGGTTGACAGAGGCTAAGACATTCCTTGAACATGTAATGTCATGACACAATGGTCACTAGGGATCGTGAGTAATGAGCACTAGATGATATCATACAATAATGCAGGAGGAATTGAAGCATGATCCATATGAATAGAAGAGTAACCAACTAAAGGAGTAGACAAAATAATATGTATGGTACAACTCCTATGAAATCTAAAACCCAACTATAAGATAATGATGCAAACAAGTACCATGTTCAAGGGTGACGTAACTAACGCTACCATTTTGATGACTACCAAAAATAATTGTTCCCTTCCCATTTTCTCCTTTTAGCCACCTTCATGGTTTAATGATCATGAAATAGAATACAAGTATGCTCAATAACTTCCTTTTTTGTAAATTTAGTTCGGTAAAACTGAAATTAGAAAAAAAAAAAATACAAGGAAGAACCTTCTAGCCATAAAGGACTAGAGTATTCTTTTTTCATAACTAGTCCACTAAGTCCAAAAAAGGGTTTAAATTACACTGAATTGATGTTGCTTTAGGTAATTTAGAGAGCATGAGGAGACAAGTTCACTGAATAATATTTTCTAAGTTAAGGAGTATGCAAGGAGATTAAAGGAAACTCCTCTCTCAGGAATGACTGCTATAAATGGTAGCAATCCATTCCGGTCATGATGGAACTACTCAAAACATATATGAGTCAAGGGGTTGGATAATAAGACCACTCATGGTAGTAGTTCCTCCAAGAAAGGGTAAAAATAACAAGTTAAAACAGATGATAGGCCAAGTAGATAATGTTAGTGGAACGAAAAAATCAAATCTCATATGCTAAAAATAGGCTGATAAAAAGTTGCAATCACAAGGGATAAGAGTGTGGAATCCTCCTGGGGTAAGGCCAAAAATATAACAAAGAAGAGGACATGATGCTTAGATTCTAGGTCTTGGTGATTCAGAATGAGGTATTCTAAGGACGAGTAAAAATGACTACATGGAAAGAAATTCGGAAATAGAGGTTCTAGTAGCATATCCATGATCACGTAAGATCTATTGCCAAGCTACAATGTGCATAAATAATATTGGCTAACGTTGCAATTTGATGGGTTGGACAAAATGCACAAGTATCGCACTAATGGTCACAAAATGAAATGGAGATGACAAGATATGACCTACCCCTACATGGTAAGTTTAAGATAAATGTACCTAAGGTCCAATGGATGTTGCAATGAAAATGACACCCTATCTTACCAAAACCATCCAGAAGGACTAGACCCATGGTTGCATCACATAATGAAAGAAATAAACATGGATGAACTAAAAATAGGACCATATTTTTTGGATTTTTAAAGATTATATATATGATAATATTGGAAAAATCCTCGCGTTACATACCAAACTAAAAAGAGATAAAAGTATCACACTCATATCTACAATATGTATAAGAGCAACTTAGTCTAATAGGTCACATCAATGTGTGTCCACTACTAGGCATGGTCTAAGGATTTCCATACATGAACTCATGGAAGAGTGGAGGTACCATGTGGCACACCAACGTGTGGCCATGCCATAGAAAGTTGAACTTCCAGATTCCTAAATATTGATGATACCATGGAAAACATAGAACCATAGCATTATAAGGAATGACCTGAAGACATGGAAGGTGAGTGGTTCAATGAGCTAATGTAGCTTCTTGATAGAGACTATCGAGACATAAAGGGGGTAGAAGACATCCTTCAACAAGTGGATATGCGATGGACAATTCACTGGAAATTTCAATATTAGAAACCCAAGAATTGACTTGCTTTAAAGGTGGCACTTCCATGGATGGACAAGGAGATGCCCCCTAGGTTGATTAAAGGTTTAGGTTGCCAATCTCTACCATTTCTAAATGATGGTGACTAGATACATCAAGAGGCATAACCTAACTAAGATGACAAATAGGTGAATCCATGACCTCCATGATGACTTGTCAAGAAGGAGACTCATCATCAATAGAGTCACATGGAACAAGTTGAATGACAAACCACATGGGCAAAGGATGTTGGTCATATTCCATATTTTGATGGATTTTCTGATCATCATTATAAGGTACTAGCGAGACTATTGGAGAGGCAATCTCTTCCATAGATAGTGGCAAAGAATTATCACTAGCTTTATCGACCTCCACAATATTAGGAGACACCACCCAAGGATTAGGATGTCTATGGGGTCCATAGGTGTCAAAGGAGATCATATGCATAGGATCTTTAGAAGAGGATGAATAAATGTCAAGTGGTTGTAATTGAGGAAAGATCCCTATAAGGGATGAGCTTTTGAGAAAGCCCATGCAAACAATCTCATAATTACCAGGTTTATCTCCAACAAGTGGGACTAAATTCTATGTAGTGGTAAGTTGAGCCTACGTCACACAATAGTCTTATTGGTCATTGGTGATGATATTGCCTTCACGGGGAAAGTAAAGAAGGTGAAATATTGACGACATGACCATGGTCATATCATATTACCAACTATGGACAAGGAGAAGGCTATAATCCAAAGGAGCATCGATGACTTCAACATTTATGTAGACAATTTTTCCCCCTAGATCAATGGAAAACTTGGGAAGAACCCCCTTAATTACGTAATTGCGCCCATCAGATGCTTGTAATTAGTAGTGGAATTTCCGAGTGCAAGAGAAATGAGAGATTTCCAACATGATGCTAACATGACAAAAGTATAAGATCCTTTATCCACCAAAGTACGATGAATATCTGATCCAAATGGCTCTAGACACACTCAAACTTCAATAATGGCTATGGACAAGCTCAAAAATAAAAGTCCTCATATTAAAGTGAGATGAGGACTAGATCGTAGTCCTCATCGCCCTCATTCCAATGGTATGAATGAAACTCAAATCCAAGTTCATATGCTCAAGCTATAGCTAGTCAAATTTCTAGTCAAACTTGGCCAAGTGGTAGTCCTAACGAGGCAACAATTTGGCAGAGTCCTTATGCACAAAATTTGGTCACCAGAATAGGAAAATTTATTGCCTACTTAATTTTTATTGTGACCCTTATTTTCTAGCAAAATATTTTTAACTATGGTGTTATAAAAAAACAAAAAAAATATAATTTTTGGGTTGGCGGACCACCAACCCTGCAACCCCACCCAACGGTCTGTCATAATATATAAAAAAAAAGTTGAAATGGGTCAGGGCTTGCAAGAGACCTAGAACCCCGCCCATGGCCCTTGGCCCAACCGAAAAACACATTACATATGTTTAAAATGCCACAACAACACTGAATGAGGAGGACCCAACAGGTTTTGAACTCGCCCGCCCACCACTCGGGTGGCCCCAAGTGGCCTACGCCATACCACATCACGTTAAACAACAAATGGTAGTCAAAATATGTAACTGTGGCATTGCATATATATAACCTCTCGTTAAAATTATACCATAACCATATACCATGTGCCACTGGTTATTCAAATGCCAAATGGTGATGTGCTGATTTTAAACAAAACCGCCACCAAATTGTATTAACGTGCCACCATAAATGGGTTTCCCATCCATTACTGTGGATGAGACCCACATTCCAACTACGGTGGCATAACCAACATGCAAGACAGTCTCTCATTGTTATTTCCACCCAAAGCACATTATATAAATCAACCTTAATCATTCGCCTAATGGAGGGGAGCACTGAGCGAAACCAATCTGGGAACCCAAAGCTAGAGCCATGTGGCATGAATTTCGAGATAGGAATATTTTATACCAATATATTTAGAGAATCGTTTTGATGCAGTGAGGAATTGAGAAGATCCTCTGGGAGTGATTTTTCACAGTGTTAAAATCATGCCAAATTTATACCTAAAAGAACCATAATTTCAGAGGGAACATGATGGTGCGGGTTGTTTCCCTATCTTCAACAACAAAAATTTATGTGTCTAGTAGCAAGGAATGATTGTAGAAACTTGTTGAATCTAAAATATTCTCTTTGAGATTGACTTTTTATAGAGGTGAAATGATACCAACTTCATAGTCATTTTCGTAGAATTTTGCAGGGAACGTAGTGGTGTGCTCAAAATTTCCATTCGAGCAACGTATTTTCTAGCCATCTTTAGGGAGGAATCTTTGGGGGAATATTTGAGATTCCTAAGGGTCTAGAATTTGATGGTGTTAGAAAGGGGCCATGTTTATATTTTTTCGAGATGATTTCGTGCCACTAATTCTGCAATGATGTCTATTTCAGTATCTAAGCTTTGCATTTTTTGGATATTCTTGAAAGTAGAGGTAAATGATGCAGCTATGCCATGTCTTTCTTGTAATTTGGGGCAATGATGTTTTTTTTTTTGAGATCCCTATTACCATTATGTTAAGGGATACTTTTATGCCACGTCATGTGAGAATTCATTAGCTTATAATGCTGAAGGAAGGCCCCTTTAGGGATAATGTCTCGTGGAGAGATATGCCACTGTGGTTGAAGGGAATTTATCCTTGTAATGTGAAATAATGTACTATTTACTCATCCTCATCTTGAAAAATTTAATGAAGTGACCTCCCCACTCTTGACACCAAGCCCGGAGACGTAACCCACATTAGGTGAACTCCGTTATCAATGTGTATGCGTTCTTGATTTGATGGTTGTCATTAAGTTTCTTCGTCTTTGAAGTATGCACATGTGGTTGTTTCATTCTCTTTCATATGCAATTCTACAAACATCATAAAATTAAAAGATATTTGTTAATTCTGGTAGTTGAAGGGATCTAGATCAATTTTGATATCAGAGTGGTCTTCTCACTAATGGGAATTACGAGTGTGAATGATTGAATGCGCAGAAATAAGGTAAATGGAGAAAAATAAAGATCTCTACAAGGACCTCCTTAGCATGACACACATGTAGGACATAATGTATGAAGATTATGAGGAGCTTATGGTAAGAGAGGAACAAGAAAAAGAAATATTAGGGGACGATGCTCCATCTATCCCCTCGAGTGGACATTCATATTCATCATCAGCTTCTCATGATTTAGATGAGGAGATGAATGAGATCCTTGAAGTAGAGAATGCTGAATTGAGGAGACTTATACGAGAGGAGAAAGAAGAGAAGATGAGATTGCAACTTCAATTACGAGCCATGGAAGAGGTCTTGGGAAAATTGAAGTGCAACAAAGGCTTAGCAAAGCCATATTCACCTGTTTCAGAATTGATAGTTGAGGTAAATAATGTTGATTGTTCATTAGTTTCATTTTCACATGACACTATTTTTGTTGGAAATATGGAGCTACCCATTTTAGGAACTGGCATGAGACTCCTTACGAAGATGGGGTATAAAGGAGGAGGACTTTGTGTTCATGGCCAAGGAATGACTAAGCCATTGGAGGTTGTACATAGACCTTGATTTGCAGGTTTGGGATACAATCAAGGAGAGTGGTCAAAGGTATCAAAACCTTCCAAGGAATTTTCAAAGCCATTGAATAAAGAGGATGATTGGAGCACATCATAATCCTCCCATTACAGTGCACATTGCAGAGGAAGAGCTAAGACAAGCTCTCATCACCATGATTACAAAAGAGACAACCAAGAGAAGTATATACAATCTGAGTATTGTAGAGTTCATTTTGATTAAAAGCATGTTATTAATGATGAGTAGAAATTATGGCTTAGAAAACCATGTAGTTTTTGTGGTTTAAATAAACATGTGATTGCTGAGTGCTGGAAGATAATGGAACCAAGAAAGAGGATGAGGCGTGAAAGAAATTATCCACATCAAGGAAAGAGGAAGGTTAAGGAGGTGTGGAGGAAGATTTTTTTTTTTTCAATCATTGAAGTAGAGGTGGACATCAAAGATCCCCATGTTGGAGGCTCCATCAAGAGCATTGTCTTAAGGACATAGCGCCCGTGTAGAAACCAACTGGTGAAGATGTTCAATAAGGAAATCCAACACATTGTTGGTGGTCCATTTTGTTGAGTAAGTGATGGTTTTACTATATATGGTAGCTTTTCATGGCTGCACTTTTGTAAATAGTATGTTGTGATATAAATGTAAAAGTGATGATGTGTTTTCCATCACTTGTTAAAGAAACAATGATGCTTTTTCACACTTTATTGATAGCTTGGGTATTGGTTTATATTATGATGTAAACTTGACCAGAGAGTGTGTGATATAAACTCTTGGTGAGCATGAGAATTCTTGGGTCATGGTTGTTCATATAATTTGAAAATATGTACTACATGTTTGGAGAGGGTGTAGGTGATGGTTCATCATTTATGGCTCTAAAGATGAAGGGTGAAGAAGAAGGAAGTGTGACATGCCAAGACTCTTCTCATGCAGACAATGTAACACAATAGTTGTAGATTATGTTAATGTTTTTGGAGGAACAAAAGCTCCTCATTGTGGAGGAATGATCCAAGTAGCCCTAGACACGCTCAAAATTTAGCAGTGCCTATGGAAAAGCTAAAAAAATCAAAATACTTAGATTAAACTTAAATGAGTACCATATTGTAGTGCTCGTGCCCCTGATTCCTACAATGTGAACGACATTCAAATCTAAGTTTGTATTCTCAAGTTATAGTTACTCAAAGTTTCGGTCAAACATGGTCAAGTGGCAGTCCTGACGAGGCAACAATTTTGTAGAGTCTCGACGCAATGAATCCAACCACTAGAACAAGAAAATTTGTTGCCTACTTGATTTTTCTAGTGACCTTTATTTTCTAGTGAAATATTTTTAAATATGGTGTTATAATATATATATATATATATATATATATATATATATATATATATATATATATATATTATATATTTATATATAATATATTATATATATATATATATATATATATATATATATATATATTTATAAATTAATTTTTTGGTTTGTATGGCACAGCCCCACACCCCACCACGTGTCATATAATATATATATATATATATATATATATATATATATATATAAATTGAAATGGATCGAGGCCCACGGGAGACCCGGGACCTTGCCCATGACCTTCAGCCCAACGCAAAAACATGTTATATATGTTTAAAATGGCACAATGACACCGAATGAGGTGGAGCCAATGAGGTTCAAATCCGACCAACTAGGTGGGCCGCCCTGCCACTCGGGTGAACCCAAGTGAAATATGCCATATCACATCACATTAAACAAATAACGGTGATCAAATTATGTAATTGTGCCACCAGATATATATAACTGCTCGTTAAAATCATACCATAACCACATACCATGTGTTGCTGATTATTCAAATATCGAATGGTTATGTGTGAGTTTAAACAAAACTGCCACCAAATTGAATTAACATGCCACCAAAAATGGGTTTCAAACCTGTGACTATGGATGGGGCCAATGCTCCAACTTCGGTGGTCTAACCAACATGCCAAGTAGGCTCTCATTGTTATGTCCACCCTAAACACGTTATATAAACCGACCTTAATCATTCGCACAACGAATGGATGCATCAAGCAGAATGAGTACGAGAACCCATAGCCATAACCATGTGGCATGGATTTTGATATAGAGGAATATTTTACAGGAATATTCCAAGAGAATCTTTTTGATGTAATGAGGAATCTAAAAGATTATCTGGGGGGTGATTTTTCACACTGTCAGAAACATGTCAAATTTATACTCAAAAGAACTAGAAGTTGATAGGGAACATGATGGTGTGGTCCATTTCCCCCTCTGAGAAGTAAAGTTTTAGGTGTCCAACAATAAGTAATATTTGTAGAATCTTGTGGAATCTAAAAGATTCCCTTGGAGGTTGATTTTTGACAAAACGCAAAATGAGGCCAGCTTGATAGTCAATTTTAAGAGAATTTCGCAGGGAGAACAATGGTGTGCTTAGAATTTCCATCCGAGCAACAAATTTTCCAGCCATCTCTAGGAAGGAATCTTTGGGGGAGTCTTTGACATTCTGGAGGGTTCAAAATTTGACAATGTCATAAAGGGGCCAATTTTATAGTCATTCAACATGATTCACACTATGAATTCAATGGTTATATCCATTTTAGTAGATGATCTTCTTACTTTTCAACCATCCCCGAAAGTGGAGTTAAATGAGGTAGGTATGCCATGTATTTCTTTTGATTTGCTAAGATCATGTTTTTGTTATTGACATCCCTGTTACCATTATGTCGATGGATACCTGTATGGCACTTCATGTGAGAATTCATTAGCTGGTCATGCTAAAGGAAGGTCCATTTGAGTGAGCATTCCCATCAGGAGAACATCTAATGGAGATACATGCCACTCTAGTTAAGGGGAATTTATCATTGTAAGAGGGAATTTAATGAAGCGACCTCACCACTCTTGACACCAAGCCCATAGACGTAACCCACACTTCAAGAAATTAATTATTAATGTGTACGTGTTCTTGATTTTATGGTTGTCAATATGTTTCTTCTTCTTTGAAGTATGCACATGTGGTTGTTTCATTCTATTTCATATGAAATTTTTCTAACATCACAAAAGTAAAATATTTTGGTTAATTCTGGTAGCTAAAAAGATTCAGATCAATATCCCTATGAAATATGCACACAATAATCTGAAAGGTGATCTAGTGGGGAGTTGAACATTGGCCTTATCAACACTGAATGTAATGATATTTCAGTCAAAGGGATCCACCCCTATGGTCATAGACAACAAGCCTTTGCATTGCTGAAGGTAACTTTCCAAAACCTCAAAAGAAGACATGGCACAAAGAGCTTGGGTTAAGTCCTAAAAAATATTGTAATGTTGGCAAGCCTGCTTAGATGGATTGTGTGAAGTCATACAAACAGAAACCGTAGGTGGGTGTCATGCGGAAAGAGTTATTTTTCCTGAAAAAACTAACCTCCCTAGGAGTCTAACACTCTCTAGTGACAAACAAGACAATTAAGAGCAATCCTTCTCTAAACATACATCATTCTATGAGAAACCAAGTGTTTTTCGATCTTACCTTAGGTCCAACGCTTGTTGTAGCAGCTTAGCTTCGTTGATCCAGATGAGCTCCTCCTTCACTTTGAAACCTGCATACACTAACAATCATACATAACACCTGAATATTCCATAAAACAAAGCATATTCAACATATAGACCAAGGAGTATATGAAACAATTCATTAACAACAAATCATTGAGAAGAATGGACTTACTTGTATTAAGGAAACAAAAAAGAAACCATTACAGCCTGAGCCTTGGTGTTGTACAAGTTCCTCCCAGGGTCCAGCAAGAGTTTTCCTCTACTTTGACAAGCTCACCCACTTCCAATGACAACGAGAAAGGATGGTAATCTCTCCTCACAAGTTTACAATGGAAATCCCAATTCCAGCAGCATCTACCCTTTGGAATGTTCAGCTTTCAACCTCCCCTCCTCTGGCCCAAGGCCTGTATTTATAGTGTTCTAGAGGAAGTTATTCAGTTCCAACATCAATGGGATACTCCCTCTTTGGATGGGGTAGCTCCTCTCTTGATGGGATAAGTTCCTCTATCATAGGGATGCATGAACCATCTGGAGGCGCTCAATACACGTCAAACACTCTTCTAGAAGGCTCTAGAAGTGACCACAAGTAACTTTTTAAAGATGAAACTCGCGCCTTTTGACCTTTACAGGGTATGCACCCATCCTTTGGCTTACAGAGCGTACAAGTACGCAGGCACAGTGTGTTTGGGATGCGTACACGCAGGCAAGGTAGAGAGAATCTGCGTACCCAGAGATAAACATGTTTTTA
>APFE031106432.1:123236-171838 GCA_000404065.3 Pinus taeda | reverse complement strand
AGAAAGAGAGAGAGAGAGAGAGAGAGAGGAAAGGAATTAGTAATTGTACATCAAAATTTGTAAAGCATTTTCCATGATTTTAAAGTACAATCAACAAATAATGACCACCTTACATAAGCAATAAAGGCGACCAGGTAAGTCAAATAAAATAACAAATAAAAATGGATTTGAAACTAGTGTGATGCTTTTAACTTAATAAAAAAAATATATTGCATCAAATTATGTGTCAATCAGGTATTTCTTTTCATGTTAAAAGAGGGAGATGTTACATATGACATCAAAGTAAAAAATGTTACAATTTTGTAACCTTTGAGCTAACTACACATTTACTAAATAAGTAAATGTTTTTTCTTACACAAAACAAGAGAGGAATTATATAGTATGAGAAGAATGGATGAACCACAAGGAATAACACATATCAAAAAAGAAGAGCTTTGTGTACATTTAGGACAATAAGTGCAAGTACCCACTAGAGAGCCATTAGACATGATGAAAAACTTGTAAACAAAAGTGGAAAATTGGCATGTAAAGCATGGATAACTGCAAGAGTATAATGTAGATCAATAAAAGCTAATTAAGGTCTTAACTAGTAAATCAAATACTAAGATGGTAGAAATATTGATGGATGAGGAAAATTGAGGTGAAATATCTAAATGGAAAATTGCTATGTAGATGGCAGAAAGTAAGGAGGATAAATCTGAGGAAAGGGAGGAGCACAGTTCCTCAAAAACCAAAAATAAGAGAGAGAACTCTACAAACAATTTAGAAATATGAAGCCCCCATCAAATGATGGACAAACAAAAAAACAACTAAAGCATGAATTCTTTATATTAATAAATAATTTGAAGTGTACAATTATTCTACAAAGTTAAAATCCAAATTGGCTACTTATTAGTTGCATAGAAAACATAGGGGGCTTCATTAGGGGAAGATACCATACCACATGTGTTCTTATTTAGGGATATATATTGAAGAAAAAATTACATAATATAATATATTTGGCGTATAATAAGGGGTAAAGGGTTTTTATATTGGCAAGTATGCAAAATGGAGCTCAACGTTAATGAAAAATATAAAGGGGTATAAAAAATGTTGTCAGGAAATGGATACCTACAATATCTGGTGCAATTAAGATATTTTTTTTTAAATTGGGATGGTGCATTGGGTTCGTATTGGTAGAGGGTTAAATAATGTGATTTTTAGAGGTATTTTTCAATATGTAGTCAATTAAGGATATTTTTTAGTATACCACAAATGCACATGATATTTTAGAGGTTCATTGAGTGATGCCTCCCTAAGGGAAAAGCCTCTCTATGGTGGGAGTAAATGAGAACAATTTATGATTTAGAAAATAGAGAGATTAACTGCGAGGAGTTCCAATGGTTGTTTAAAGGAACGTATTCGACTAAATGTTACTTGAATGGTATATCTAGAGAATTCCAAGATTTAAAATTGTGCCAAACGTAAATGTATAAATTAGTAACTGAATTTACTCATTCATTATGCTATGTATTGTACCTAAAAGAAGAAAAAGGAAAGGTGAAACATTTTCTAAACTTCCTTCCACTCTCTTTTAAAGAGATAATCAAGTACAACAATCCAAAGACTAATAATGAAGTCATTAGGAAGGCTATAATTTGTTACTAAAAGGCTCACAAAAGAAATGATAATCTAAAATATTGGTCTAATAAGAAGAAGGACAAAATGGCTTATGGTAGAAAAGGTGGAAAATATGGGTCATTTAAACAACCTAGTAAAATTAATCATAACTAAAACTTTAGCATAAAGTGAAACCAAGCACCAAGAACATAAAACCAACCCCAAGTTAGGTTGAAAAAGGAATAAATGAATAGCAATGGAGGCAACAAGAATGAAAGGGAACCCTTAAAATGTTGGGGTTATTGAAAACCCCATCTACTGTGAAATTGTCCCTATAATACCCAATCTATGCAAAATATGAAACACCTATAAAGGCCTCTACTGTCAATGACATGCACAAAAATATATTGCACATTAATGAAACTTTATAAGCATGGAAATTAGAGCATTAGTCCACCATGGTGGAAATATAACTTACTATTCTTAACTAGTCTATTTTAGTTTTAGTATGCTATGGTGCTAGCTTGAGTTATGTTAGCCCCTAGGTTCTAGAAAAAGTGTAAGTTGGAATCTCGAAGATTCAAAAATTCATGGTTGGTCTAGCTAGCCACAAGAATAAAAAGGAAGGTTGTAAATTGGATAAAGGCATGCCCAGTTACATTAAATGGAAATAATACCACCATGAACTTGAATATATCACCATTAGGATCCTATGGAATTCTCGTAGGGATGGATTGGACATAAGGGCATCAGGAAATTATTAATTTGCTTGAGAAAGTTTTCACCTGCGCAAAACAATTTACTGAATCCTAGATTATAAGTGGTATACCTGGACCCATTTCCATTCACTAGGTATCAACATTACAATTTAAAAGGGATACAAGGAAGGGATGCCAACATTATTCCATTCAGGTAGAGGGCCACTCGTTAAACAACTCACCAAAATATCTAAGAAAATTAGAAATTGTACAATATTGTATAATACTACTCAGATGTGTTTTGAGAGGAAATTCATGGTATTCAATAAAAAATAGATATATGTTCTTCCATAGAATTGATACTACAGGAAGCCATGGTATCAAACGATCATTATCAAATAAGTGTGTCAGAGTTAATGGAGTTGAAGCTGTAGTTGTAGGAATTATTAAATAAAGGGTATATCAGAGCCAGTGCATCAACATGGGGTGCATCAATCCTTTTTGTTAAGTAAAATGCTGCAATTTTTAGGTTTTGTATTGATTACCACCAACTGAATAAGTTAACTATTAAAAACAAATATCCCCTACCTAGAATAGACAATTTGTTTGACCAAGTTAAAAGGGAAAAAATGTTCTCTAAATAGAAATTATATATGGTTACCACTAGCTAAGGATTAAAGAGGAAGACATATGAAAAACTAGATTTTAAACCAGATATGAACGTTATGAATTTACAATATTACCCTTTGGACTTACGAATGAACCTGCTACCTTCATGTGTTTGATGAATTGTGTGTTAAGTAAGTTCCAAGACAATTTCATATTCATTTTTATAGATGATATTTTGATCTATTCCAAGACCCAAGAAGAGTATAAGGAGCACTTATAAATAGTTCTATAAATCCTATAAGAGCACCCATTATATGCTAAAATTAACATGTGTGAATTCTACGAGGACAAGATAGAATATCTTAGGCATGTAATTTCGAAAGGGGAAATAGTAGTGGATCCCAAAAAATCAAAGGGCATCCTTGATTAGCTAGTTCCAAAATACATGGTACATATAAGGTCATTTATGGGAATACCTAAGTATTATAGCATATTTATAAATGGATTCTCAAAACTAGTGCACCCCATAACTTCTTTGCAAAAGAAGGGAGTGAAATTCATATGGACAAAAAGATGTCAGGAAATATTTGAGAATTTCAAACATTTATTAATTATGGCACCCGTATTAAGAATAACAGGCCTAAATAAGGGTTTCTTGGTATGTACTAATGCTTTCTTAGGATATCTTGGATGGGTGTCGATGGAGGAAGGACACATAGTGTCGTATGAGTCTTGAAAAAATAAAATAACATGGAAGGAATTATGTTGTTTATGAAATGGTTTTGAAAGTGATTATCCATGCCCTCAAGAAGTGGAGACATTACTTTATTGGTAAGAAATTCACTTTAGTTAGACCATATAAGTTTGAAATAATTTTTCAGTTAGCTTGACATGAATGTTAGGCAGGATAGGTAGATTGTGTTCCTAAATGGATACAATATTTACATCAAATACATAAAGGCCAAAGAAAACAAGGTGGAAGATGTGCCGATTCAGAGTCTAAAACAAATATGTGAGGTAACAATCAGAAAAATTGAAACATATTTTGCTGAGAAAATAAAAGGGGCACCAATAAAAGATCAAAATTATAATTAGATTTGTAACATTTTGAGGAATGAAATTGTTCAAATAAGGTAGACAAATTATGAAATTAATGAAAAAGGATTGTTGGTGTCTAAAAATAGAATTTATATTCCAAGGATAGATGCGATTAAAAGAATAATATTGAATGAATATCACAAAAAACATCCAAGGTATCAGAAAATTGTTTCCTCTCTTAAGAAATAATTTTTCTATCTAGGAATAAAGAAAGAAGGTGCAAAATACTTGCAAGTTGCCAACAATGTCAGTTAGTGATTGCCAACAATGGCAGAGCATGAACATCCAACAAGATTGCTGAACCCCCTACTGGTACCCGAGTCAAAGTGAGAGGTAATGCTGATATATTTTATAACTATATGAACCAAATCAATGGGGAAACATGACTCTATTTTGGTATTTGTAGATGAGTTAAATAAAGGTTCCCATTTTATCCTTGTACGATCTACCTAAAAAACTGCATAGGTGGAAGAGGTCATCATGAAGGAAATTTTTGACTTCATGGTGTACCAAGGACCCTGATATCATATAGAGAAACAAAGTTTACTTTAAAATTATATGCAACTAAACTTCAACACTACGTACCATCCAAAAACTAATGTCCAAATGGAAAGGGTCAACCAAGTCTTGGAAGACATACTACACATGTATATCATGAACCATCCCACCAACTGGGAAAAATATTTACATTTGGTGGAGTTTGCTTATAATAATGGTTACAAGGCATCACTCAAAATTTTCCCTTTTGAATCTTTGTATGGAAGGAAATGTTAAATTCTTCTAAATTCATGCTAACCCAAATAAAGACTTATGATATAACCAAACCGGTTACAAGAAATGGAAGAAATAATAATTAAAGAATAAAAAATTTGAAAGTAGCTCAGGATAAGAAAAAGAGTTACACTGATTTAAAAATAAAACTTTGAGAGTTTCAAATGGGAAACTATGTTTATGTTAAAGTAAGACCCAAAAAGAGTTCCTTGAATGAGGGGATTTTCTCTAAACTTGCCCCTTGGTTTAGTGGGCCATTTGAGGTATTGACCGGGGTAGCAATAGTGGCCTACAAATTAGCACTACCAGTTAATATTAACATTTATATTGTGTTTTGTTTGTCTCTCTTAAATAAATATATACATGACCTCACTTGTATAATTTATTGGCATGCTGTATAGGTCGAATGCAAAGGAGAGTTCCAGGTTGAACCACTATAAATGTTCGACTAGAGGGGTATTATTCTCCAAAATCAAGGCATCACTGATGGTAAATTCTAATGGATGTACTTTGGGCTCAAGGAGGCCATCTGGGAAATGGAATATAGGAAAAGAGAAAAGTTTCCTATGTTCTAATGAGGATTGGTTCCTATAAGAACCAATAATGGTGACCGTTTTCAAGGGAAGGGGAGAGGTTATATCCCTACAAATTTATGATGTGAATTTTACGTGTATCTGTTGACTGGAAAACTTAAAAGTCATGTGATGAAATATGTTGATGTAAATATTTATTTTCAATAAAGAAACAAGAAATTATTTCTGGCATGCTAATACCCTTAGAAATATGTTAAAGGCTAACTTGAGAGATTAACCCCTAATTGTCAAGAAAATGGTTGCAATTACTTATGCCTAGAGGGAAAAAAATAAAAAAGGACAAAAATCCTCCTTTGGTCATTATTATTCTTATTTGTCTTTTTGGAGAGGAAAATAAAATAAATTTTGACAGAGAGAGACCACTATTAAAAAGAATGGCATGGGTGGAGAAAAATTTTATTTGGTGGATTATGTACAAGGAATTGTGCGAGATATTGCAAACTGCATTTAAAAGAGAATACGTGAGAGAAAGACTGGTTGAACCTAGAAAATTAGCATGACATTGCTAAGGGTTCAGAAGGTGAATCCTAACCCAAATTCATGTACATTTTTCTAACAACTAAGGGTGGCGTTTATGGGGAACCAACAGAGAGTTGGTTCAAGTTTGTGAGGATTGTGGATACCTTTAAGTTATTCATGAAAGTAGTGAGATAAGTATATGAATAATTAATAAATGACTAATATAAATGGAGAAATGGAAAATTGGACAATAAGGTATAAAGTAGATGGTTATTGTGGATATTAATGGGATAAAAATTATATACCATTAAACAAATATGTTATTGTTGTTGGATATGGTTGTTGATTTTATAAAATGCAATTTTTCTCTGGCTAAGTCTATTATTCTGGGTACAATAATTCATACATGTGTTAGCATAAGTTATTTTTGACCATTGATAGCAATGAGAGGGTACTTAGAAAATCCCCTTACGATTTCTTGAGTGATAAGTTAAAATACAAATAAAGATAAAATAAACAAATAATATAGGATAAATTACCATATAGTCTCTTCTAAATAAATATGGAATCAAATGATAAAACTGCATATTTATAAATAAACATATATTGTTTATGGGGATTTCTAGTATTACAAACAACGTTCCGGAACTGTTACGCTAAAACAAAAATATAAGGGATAATTATACATAAATATATATAAATATAGATGTAAGTATATACTTTTTTTGTTGGTAATAATAGTGATAGGTTCTGCGTTTATGTATGGATTAGATGTGCATACCTATGGAGAATAAGTATATTGTTCTCAGTCCTAAGCAAATGTGGATTAGGGCTTAGAAGACTAAAAGTCAACTTCGCCATATAGATTCCGCTCGACCTCTTTACATATATTAATATATATATATATATAATATATATATATATATATAATATATATAAGGATATATATCAATTGGAAATACAAACATTACATCTTTTAAATTGAAAAATATATAAATACATATTAACGAATTTTCTAAAGGAAAACATATATAACGTTACTATAGAACAAAATTTTGAAACAAAAGTTACAACATAGGAATTTAGCCCTGCCCCAACATAAATGAACATGAAATCTTGTAATAAGTGACCATAATCTTTATTTGAAAGAAAATAAGCCAAAAACATATATATATATATTATAATATACTATAGACCAAGAGGGTCTCAATTGGGTTGTTTTCCGTTCTTAGTCTCCTTTCCAATTGGGAGGTCACAAGAGCAATCTCCTCGACGCCCTTGGCATTAGTCTAACCAAATAAATCAATGGGTAGATCCATCGGATGGAATCCTGCCCAGGTTACTTTACCCCATGATGTAGTGGTCACTCAGTGAAATCAAAGAACCTATTGAATTATATTATAATAACTATATATGTGTTGTGTGTGTGTGTGTGTGTGTGTGTGTATACACACCACCATCACACACACACCACACACATTCAATATTTCTCAATTACAGTCCCAGTTGAAAGAATTATTAAGATATTACAACACATAGGAAATAGTTAAGTATAATTTGGTCTAGTGTAGAGTTAGGTAAAGTGTGTTTCTTTACTATGTACTTTTGTAGCTTACAATCCGATGGTCAGGATATGTAATGATCTGATGGTTCATTCTCTCCTTGGTATTACTGACACTTGATCCATGGAATAACACCCAATTGGTCCATGATCTCTATTTAAAGAGCATGGAGGGTCATTTGTAGGGTAACCATTCATGAGAGAAGCTTATGTAATTTTTCATTCTTGTATTAATAGATTTCCTGAAGTGGCCGCGTTGGCTCAGGCCGTGGATTGATTCCCTCTTTGAGGGGTTTAACCATGTCAAGAATACTAGTGTATTGATTTGTGATCTATCTGTTCTTTCTGAGGAAATTACCCTCTAAATTCCTACATGGTATCGAATCTATTTGAGGGCTACATCCGTTGGTGATCCAAATCTGAAGTTGGTAGAACTGCATCCAATTGTCATTTCCTAGATCTACTATTACTGACTGCTTTCGAGCCGAAAGGGCTGCTCTATTGTGTTAGGAGCATCTTTTCTAGTGAGGAACCCCTTTCATTTGATGTGAAAAGGTTTAAGGTAGCCCTAGCTACATCATTTTTAAGATCTGGGGGTATACAATGTTTATTTGCAGTTTTTAGTTATTTTCTCGCTATACCTTTCATTTCTATGTATGATCCTTGTCTCGTGACTTTGTACGCTCTGGGAAAGTTAGAAATAGAAAGGAATTATTTTTCTCGTGCATATGCTCTTTTCTGTCGCACCTTATTGTGATCTCAGAAAATCAGAAACATTGAGGAAAATTGTTAGTTTCTGTGTAAATCTAACTTCAAACCATAAGGTTTGTTTTTCTTTTTTATGTCCATTTTGGGTTTTGCAGCTTTTGTTTTGTAGGAAAAAAGTAGCTTTCTCAAGTAAGCACGCATTGAAAAATAAAAAATAAAAAAACCCCTTCCTCTTTTCCAAAAATTACTAACCTTTTAAACTAGCTCACCTGGTCGAAAGTTACTTAATAAGAATAGAGGTCTTGAGTTAAAGTCTTTCTTTTTGTTGAGATAATTAGACTAATTTTGGAAAGGCGGTAGTTTTTTTTTTAAAATATAACATTATCATTCATTTTTGCACATTCCCACACTTTGTCAACATCTTCAACAACGTTTCTTCAAAAAGCCATAACTTCTTCACCCGGAAGCCATTTTCAAAGCCATTTTTTTTAATCATCCTAATTTTTTGAGATCCTTCCATTGGAACAATTAGTTTCAGCACCTATAGCTTTTGTTTTTGTTAAAATGGAAATTCCATGCCAAGTTATTCTTGAAAACACCAACCACTTCCAATGGTGGTCCTACATTATGGATTTACTTAGAAGTAAAGGTCTTTACAAAATAGCCTTGGGCCAAGAAACCAAACTGAAAGATGAAGATAAGGTAGGAAAATCGGAAAATAGGAAAGATCAAGCACGTGGGTTGATAGGGATGTATATTTCTCCAGACCTTAGATTACATATCACAAAACTTGATACTCCTAATGAAGAAATGAAACAGATCACTAAAGTTTGTAGAATTAAAAATGAACTTAGAGCCCATCAACTCAAAAATGAGTTGCTTACATTAGACCCCAATAATATTTCTCCCATTGAATATTTTTTGTCCAAGTCCAAGACCCTTAGACTTCCCTTGGAAGGTGTTAAGGTTAAGAAAGAAGATGGTAACCTTATCTATTCCATTCTTACTAAGTTGGGACCAACCTACTCTGTGTTTTTTGCCACCTTCCATTCTACAAGAGAAGCCTTCATTTCTCAAGCACAAGATTTCAAGTCCCCTTCCTTTGATGCCTTTTGTGATTCTTTAATAAGAGAACAAGAAAAGCTCTTACACCTTGGTCTTCTTAATATTGGAAACTCTTCTAAGAAAGCCTTAGCCGCCTAGCAGCAACCAAATTCAAAGAATCCTAAGAAGCCATATCCCAAAAAGAATGGTCCTAAACCAAATAAGGGTCCTAAACAATTTCAATCTCAAAATGAAAAATCATTTCAACAAAATGATAAGGAAAATAAAAACAAAGGGAAGAAGACTATAAACCTTGCCACTTTTGTAATCGAGATGGCCACTTAGAATCCAAATGCTTTAAAACTATGAGAGCCTTTGAAGTAGTAATGAAGAATCATAACATCCATTTGGAGCACTCTTCAACTTCTTCTTTAGGAATAACACTTTTTGCGTGTGTTTTTTAAACATCTTGGTCTGGATATGCACTAAATGTATCTTCATCTTCTAATTCTCATGAGTGGCTCATTGATTCTAGAAGTTCTTATAACATGGAAAAAAACAAAGCCATCGTTTTCTTCTTTAAATGATTGTAACACCAAAAATATATATGTTGGTGATGATAGATCTCTTAGTGTTGTAGGGAATGGAACTATTCATATAGACGATGGCCAATTTAATGATGTATTATGTGTTCCAACATTATCGTGTAACCTTCTATCTGTATATCAGATAACTCATTCAAGTGACATTAAAATCATTGAATTTTCACCTCACGATGTTGTAATTAATGACCTAAGAGATCCTAGATAGATTTTAGCTACTGGCATTGCTGATGATTCTACAAGGTTATATAAGTTTAAGAAATTTGGGTCATCAAATATTCCCTCGGTATTTTTTTCTCATAATGATGAAGTGAGCAAACTTTGGAATGAGCGATTTGGTCACTTAAACTATCGCTCCCTTCAGAATCTATGAAAATAAAATATATGGTGGCATGTCTTCCAATGGTATCTTGCAAAGATGGTCTTTGTTCGGAATGTGTACTCGGAAAACATCATCAAGATAGTTTTGAAAAACATGCCTCTTGGCACACCTCAACCCCTTTACATCTTGTGCATTGTGCTTTATGTGGTCCACTTCCAGTTGTTTCATTCTCTGGCTACAAGTATTTCTTAACATTCATTGATGATTTCTCCAGACGCACTTGGGTATTCTTCTTAAAACTCAAGAGTGAAGTATTTAACATGTTCATGGCCTTTAAGGCCTTTGTTGAAAAACAATCTCGCCATCAAAGCCTTAAGCTAAGATCTCATAATGTCAGAGAATATGTTAACAATAAATTCATCAACTTTTGAACTGAGAATGACATTCAAATGCAACATACTATTCCATAAACGCCACAACAAAATGGTGTAGCTGAAAGGAAGAATTGCACCTTAAAGGAAATGGCTAATTGTATTCTTCAATCTAAAGAAATTAGTCTTAATTTTTGGGAAGAAGCAATTAATTGTGCAAATTATGTAATAAATTGCACTCCTACTAAGGTTTTAAAGAATATCACTTTGGAAGAAGCATGGAGCTCAATTAAACCAAATGTAAGTCACTTTGATGTTTTTGGAAGTGAAGCATGGGCCTATATTCCAGATGAGAAACATAAATCCTTAGAACCTAAGAGTGGAAAATGTATTTTTGTTTGATATTCTGAAGATGTTAAAGGATATAGACTTATTCCACATAAGTCCAAAAATGTTATCATTATAAGAGATGTAAAGTTTGTTGAAAATATATTGGCCTACGAGCCTAGTTCGGCGGATGTGCCACCTCTCTCTACGCCTTGTACTTTTGAAAATATTTCTTCTTCAGATGATGATAGCAAGGATGACAATCCTCCCCCACCTTCTCAGGATCCTCCTTCAGCTCCTCAGCTTCCAAAATGAGTCTGTGTTGCTCGGGATGCAACAGGTGCTCTTGCCGATGACCCTACAGATCAACAATGTACACATTCTTAGTTCGATAGAGACTCTTCTTTACTGGATCAAGCTTCAACTAATTATGATCTTGGCATCTTTGCAAAAGCTTCAGGCCATAGAGACTGGGAAAAAACTATGAATTAAGAATATCTTTCATTATTGGCAAATGATACATGGGACCTTGTTCCCCTTCTAAAGGGACGAAAACTTGTTAGATGCAAATGGGTTTACAGAACCAAGTATGAACTAGATGGAAAAGTTGATAAGCATAAAGCTCGTATTATTGCTAAGGGTTTTTCGTAAGTTGAAGGCATTTACTATATTGAAACCTTCTGCCCTGTTGCCAAAATGAACTCTATCCACCTTGTTCTTTCCTTTGCTGCCTCTTTCAAATGGGAAGTCCATCAGATGGATGTTAAATCTGTCATCTTGCATGGGGACTTGCATGAAGAAATCTATATGGAACAACCTACTGGATTTATACAAATAGACTCTAGCCTTGTATGTTAGCTTAAGAAATCCCTTTATGGTCTCAAGCAAGCGCCTCAGGCTTGCTATGCCAAAATGGATAGCTTTATTTTAGAAACTGGATTTTCCAGGTGTCATTCTAACAATACTATCTACACCAAGAAAGTGGGCAAGTCTCTTATCACTCTTGTTCTTTATTTTGATGATATTATCCTTACTTGTAGTGATCCCACTGTTACAAACCATGTGAAGTCCTACCTTAAAAAGAAGTTTGAAATGACAGACTTAGGACACTTGCATTATTTTCTTGGTCTTCAAGTCTTGCAATCCAAGGAAGGTATTTCCATTTCCTAGTCCAAGTATGCATGTTGTATTCTATTCCATTTTCACATGTGAGATTGTAAGCCAGCCCCTTCTCCCTTTTAGTCTGGAGAAAAAATTTTAGTCACTTGTACTTCCCCTGAATTTTATGTTACCTTATACCATCAACTCGTAGGAAACATTTTGTATCTAACCCATACTCATCCTGACCTTTCCTTTGTTGTTGGCCTTATTGCTCGATTTATGCAAAACCCACATGAAAGTCATTGGAAAGCAACTAAAAGAATACTTTGTTATGTTTGAGGTATAGTTAAGTTTGGGTTTCATTACAGTGCAAAAGTGTGTCCTCTATTGGTTGGTTTCATTGATTCCGATTGGGATGGTGACCCTAATGATCAGAAGTCTATTGCAGGTTATGTGTTCACTCTTGGTTCAGGACTATTACATGGGATTTCAAGAAACAAAGTGCCATTTCTCTTTCTTCAGTAGAAGAAGAGTATCGTGGTGTCATAGAAGCTAGTAAGGAAGCCCTATGGCTTCATCAGATCTTGTCAGAGTTTGGCTTTCAGCAACAACATCCGACTACACTTTGGTGTGATAATCAATGTGCCATTTAAATATGAAAAGATCCAATCCAACATTAGCGCAACAAGCACATTGGACTGCAGATTCAATTCATCAGAAAGCTCATTCACAACCATGTACTTGAAGTGCAATATTGTTCAACAGTTGATCAAGTTGTAGACATCTTTACAAAGGCTCTCACAGAGGCGAAGTTTACTAAACTTTGATTCATGGTTGGAGTTCAGGAAGTTGTCACTAAGGGGGGATAGGCTCTAATGCCTCCTTCATTCTCCTATTGTGTCATATTTGTACATCCTTCAATCCTATCCCAAGTTGTTCTTAAGGGGGGATGTTAGGATATTTCGACATATAGGAAATAGTTATGTATAACTTGGTCTAGTGTAGATTTAGGTAAAGTGTGTTTCTTTACTATGTACATTGTAACTTACAATCTAAGAATCATGATATGTAGTGATCTAACGGTTCATTCTCTCCTTGGTATTACCAACACCTGATCCATGGTTTGACACTTGATTGGTTCATCTCAATTTAAAGAGCATGGAGGGTCATTTGTAGAGTAACCGTTCATGAGAGAAGTTTATGTAGATTTTCATTCTTTTATTAATAAATTGCCTGAAGTGGTCGCATTGGCTCGGGTCGTGGACTATTTACCTCTTTGAGGGTTTTAACCACGTCAAGAATACTGGTGTATTGATCTGTGATCTATTTGTGAGTGGTGTCCTTTGGTGTTCTATCTGAGGAACTTATCCTGTAAATTTCTACAAGAATCATCTATATCATATTAACATGTCAAAAGAAGGAAGAAAACTCTTGTAGGGAAGGAAAACCTTTGTTGAAGTCATCAATACAAGTCTTGAATTTATATTTGTTAGGGGACTTGGCCCTGAAATAACATTATTAATATCTTTTAAACAAAGAAGTGTACCTAGGACCAACTTAGGGCAAAATTTTGTAAAACCTAACTCATAATTTAAAAAATCCAGAAGTAAGCCAAAGGGCCATTATGATGTGAATGACCTGGAAAAATTAGAAGGATAATATGAGCACCTATGACTCTAGAGCGAAAGGAGAAATTAAGAAAAACTTAGCCAGTTCCTCCAATAAATGTAATTTCGATTTCAAGTCATTCCATATGCATGTGTGTAAAAGAAAATAACCAGGTAAAGTTAGTTCCTACTCAATCTCTCTACAAAAATTATGAAGAGGAAAAGAATAATGTCATAACGGTTTTCAACAAATTTAATTACCTTAAGGTGAGCGAATAGGGTTTTTGTTTCTCCTTCCAAGGAAAAAATATATACTCTTAATAATAATTCTAAAAAAGGAGGGAAGAATGAAGGCTATATGATTATGAAGAACAATGTGAAAGAGTCACTTGGACAAAGGTTTTCGGAAAAGCCACCATTAAGAGGAACTTTGTAGCAACCCCGCGAATAGAATGGAAAACACTTCTTATATAACTTATGGAAAAACTGGTGTTGGGCCAACAGAACCATTTTGTGTAGAGTCAAAATACCTACTAAGAAAAACAACATTAGTTAATAGTTACACTGGAAAACAACCTCAGAATAAAATTTAATGTCAAATTTCACATGAGACAAAACTATGGAAAGCTTAATAGAGGTAAGCTTGCATCATCCTAAACAAAAATGCAACCCCCCTACAGTTCGAAAGGCTAGGTCAAGCAAAAGTAGTGAATAAAAATTTCAGGGTAAAACCTTTAAGAATCTAGGAAAATCCTATCATTATAATATGGTTTGAAGTTATGGAGTTCATTCTCACCACAACCCCATCAACATAATGAAACCGTAATGCTGCAGCTAGGTAAGGATTTACCCTAACACTTGCTTAATTTATCTTTGGAATCCAGTCAGTGAGATTCAATCTACATGAATAAAAACAACATATTACTAGGGTTTGATGAGCATGGCAGAGACCCAAGGCACTAGTTAGAAATCACGTGATGCTTTTCCATGTGGCAACAATTTTTGATGGCATCACATTATAATTTTTATAAAGAACATAAAGTATCATTAGAGAAATTTTGAGGTCTAAAATGGACCTCAATAAAAAAAATCCACAACCAAAATGACCTTTATAAGAACCAATAGGATCCAAGATGATGATGTCAACCATGAGTGATGATTCACCATTTTTAGAGTAAAAACATAAAAGTAATGAGAAATAATAAAAGAAAAAAACTATCTTTTCAACACGTATTTTCAAATTTCGAGCAGCATAACTCATTGGATGCAAAATTTAATTGTTCATCCAATGAGTATGCATGTTGCATACTTTCAATTGGCCCTCCTACATTAAAAACATTAAAAACATGATTGCAATATTGTTTTTTCATGTATTTCTCATTTTTCACATAGAAGGATCAATTGAAAGTATGAAACATGGGTTATCCTTGGATAAAAAAATAAATTCTATATCCAACAAGTACTCCTATGTTAGGTTCCTATACTACTAGTGTAACCCCTTATTGTTATTAATACAACCCCCTTATTATATTGTTGTTCCCATGTCGTCCCCATATTCTTATTAGTGTGCCCCATAGAAGCCCCCAATTGTTATTATTGTGCCCTTACATTATTATTGTTATGTCCGCTTTGATTATATTATGACTCCTTAGACTCCTATATATAGAAAGGAGGTCTTGTCATTTGTATCATCCAAGAATTGTTTATTTGTGTAATTTAAAGGAGGTTGCCACCTGAAAGAGACTGAATTATGAGGTGTTTATCTATCTTTTGTATCTTTTTGTGAGCTGGTTTCATAACATTTGGTATCAGAGCTTTGGATTCTAGGGTTTTGCTATTCCAAACAGGTCATCATGGTATTTTCACTATAGCATTTTTTTGTGATGTTTCAAAAGCTAAAAACAAAACCCATTTGAGAAGAAATCTCGCTGAACCATGCATCTAAATTTCAGATCTTGTCTCGCTATATTTTCATAGATATTATATGAGGAAGTTAGGGTTTTTGCAAGCTCCAGAATTTCATCTAAAATAGGTCATTGTTGTATTTTTTCTATAACCTTTTTGCTACAAAGTTTCAAAATCTAAAAAAAAAACCCATTTGAGAAGAAATCGTTTTGAATCTCAAGTCCCAATTTCGGATCTTGTCTCGCTATATTTTCAGATATATGATCTGAGGAAGTTAGTGTTTTTACACACCCGAATTACATCCTAAATAAGTGACCTTGGGAAAATCGTCATAACTTTCTCTTTGAGCAACAAATTTAAATTTCGTCAGAAGTTACAGAAGGAGGATAGACTGTAGCTTTCTGTGCATAGTTTTTAGACCCGAACATCGAAACAATGACACATAACACGTCATAAAAATTCACTCTACTGAAACATTATATAACCATGTCATTTTAGGCGATTGGGCATAACTCTTTCTTGGAGAATCAAATTCTGATCAGACTTGCAAGGTTAGAAAGAGGACTTAGAGGGCTGCTGTAGGAGGCAATTTCACAACTTTTGGATATGAAAGTACAAAGTTATAGTCATTTCAAGATCCAGCTCCTAAAATCAATAAAAGGCGATATGAGGAAGTTTGATGGAAAGGATCCAGTAAATTGGATACTACAGATGGCCCAGCAATATTTTGATCTACATGGTGTACCACTATTACAAAAGGTATGTATTGCATCTTCATATTTAGCACCAGATCAATTTTTATGCTATAAAGGTCTTTGTTCTCGTAAACAACTTGTTACGTGGTCAATTTTCATGGAAGAATTGATAGCACATTATGAGGATACAAAGAGAAACACCTTCATTAGAGCAACGCCACAACAATTGGAAGAAAAAAGAGAAAAAGGGATTTGTTACAAAGTGGAAAGCAAAATTATGGCAACAAGTCTACCCCTCACAACTATAAAGATGGAAGTGTTGTTTCTCCTAGTGTTACAAAAAACAAGCAAAGAGGGTTGATGATTTCATTGTTGTAGTAGTAGATGGAGTAACTTCACAACTTGAGACATCCAAAGGAAAAATGAATGCATATGAACAAGAGAGTTCAAACATCACACCCTCAAATCGAGATGAACTAGATTTATATAATGAAGACATGAACGAGCACAACTCCAAGGTCCAAAAATCCTTCCAGGTATTTACAAAAGAACACTGTCATAGTCAAATTCATGGAGACCAAATACTTTTTGTTCAGAACAACATGAAATTTGTTGACAATTCAAGTTGTGCAAATATTTCTTTGCTATCTTAGATTGAGCCAAAAAATCTCAGTCAGGAAAGTGAGAACAAATTCTAGTTGAAATCTATGAATGAAGAACTTGACCAAATTGAGAAGAATGCCACTTTAGAGCTCGTTCTAAGACCCAATGAGAAAAATGTCATATGTACAAAATGGGTCTTAAAGGATAATCTAAATGAGTAGATTCAAGTAATTAGGAATAAGGCTTGATTTGTTTGTAAAGGTTATGCCCAAATAGAAGGCATAGATTTCAAGGAAACCTTTGCACCAGTAGCAGGACTGGAAGCTATCAAAATGTTTCCTGGCTTTTCAAGTCATAAAAGTATCAAGGTATCTCAGATGGATGTAAAGTCCTCATTTGTCAATGGAGATATGGAAGAAGATATTTATATTGAGTATCTAGAAAGATTCACACTCACCGAGGATAAATAGTTTGTGTGAAAACAAAAAAAGGCTTTATATGGATCGATACCTTTAGAAACAAGGCTTTAAGAAAGGTATTGTAGATTAAAATCTATACATAAAGGATAGATATGATCATATACTACTTGTAGTCGTGTATGTGGATGACATAATCTTTGGCAATGATCTGGAATAATTGGAACAACAATTCAAAAACTATGTGCACATAGAATTCTACATGTCCATGATTTGGGAGTTGTTTTTCTTCTTAGGATTGCAAATTTATGAGTCAAAAAATGGGGTGTTTATCTCCAAATCAAAGTAGCTATGATAAACTCTGGAGAATTTTGGCCTAGAATATGGCAAGCCAGTTAGCACACCTATGGTTACAGGCTACACATTGTACAAAGAAGATGTGACAGGACTGGTAAATCAGATTGAATACAGATCTATGATAGGAAGATTGCTATATTGCACAACTTCGCTACCAGACATCATGTAAGAAGTGGGTCTTGTGGCCATATTTCAAGCTTTCCCTCTTGAAATCCATGTCATAGATTTCAAAAGGATTTTCAAATATCTTCAAGGGACAATAGATTATGGATTGTGGTATGCTAAAAGAAGAGAATTTAATTTGAAGGAATACACTCATGCTAATTGGGAAAGCAATATTGATGATAGGAAGAGAACCTTAGGTGCAATATTCCTTTTTCACACCGCGTGAATTGTACTGTAGTACCTTGAGGGTCATTGTCATTATTGGTGATTCCTCTTGCGCCTGTTAACAACTTACATCATTGGCTGGTAATCGGGCGATGTCTTTCCATGTTCGACTCCAGAACATTTTTCACATGGATCAACTAGTACCCCGAGTGAAGATTGAACGAGTTTTGAAGACCCTGGATCTAGTTTCATCCATCTGGGCTACGATATATTTAGGAATATAAAGACATCAAATGTACATCATTGCCGAACAGATGATCATCCAAATCAAAGGATGATGAGCCCGAATCATCAGTCTGCCACACAAACGATTGTCTGTCCTATGTACATGAAAATGAATTTATAAAGCTAAGCATGGGAATGCCCGCCTCATCTAGATCATGAAAATGTTGTCAAGATAATGTATTTTATTGTATCTTATTACAGGATGCCTCCCATCTCGAAAACACTTCGGATCCTCATGGTAAAGCATTTCACCTGACATCAAAAGATTAACAACCTCATGCTTTAGGGGGCAACTGTTATAGACATTTTTGGGCACTGCAACCCCAATCATAAATGTCCATAAACTCAGGGCTCCTAAGTCCCTAAAAGTTTTGCTTCACTGCCTAAAGGAACAAGGTCAGCTAATTACATCATCTCCCATAAGTTCTCCACTAAAAACTGCTCAGAAATGGTCAAAACTGGACCATACTAAATACCCAGTGCAGAGGGTGAAATGCATATCACCTTTCCAGTGTAAAAGGTGTGATGCATACTGAATGGTCCCTCTGTAGGGTGCGATGGTTGGGAATGGACAAATGGCAGGGACAATTTGTGAGGTGGAAGATCATGGAATCATTCAGAAGCTTCCCCTCTGACACTTGCCTCTCTGTTTTCGACGAAGGATGAGTAAGAGATCATCAGTCTCCAAGTGGAATCAAGAACTATCAAAGAGAGGACACTAATCAAAACCCCAGAAGATGACTCACCCCCTACAATCATCTATATATGGATCCCTCATCACAGAGATCAGGAGGCTGGAATTTTGTATCTTGTAGAGAAGTGCTGTTGGTTTTCTAGTGTAACTTCATAGTGTTGGGTGATCTAAGCTTTACTTGAGGTGAAGAAGGGATTTCTTGCTGGAGGATGATGCGGGGTCAGAACATATGGTTGTAATCCTCCTACTTTTCTTGATATTAATAAAGCTATTCAAGTTTTCCTCCATATTCTTGTATGTTTGATTGTATATGCATTTGTATGGTTAACACATATATGGTCCTATGTTATTTATGAATATAGATCTCTGTTCTTCGATAGTAGTATGCTCCTTTGATTCCACAGGTGCTCTTTGAAGCTGGGCAGACAAAGAAGAAGCAGCAAAGATCTATTAGGAAGGAGAGGAATCAAGCAAGGAAACCAAGCGCAAGACTAAGGTTGGTGTCCTTTGTTCCACTCTTATCTATTTTCATAAAGGAAGGCGAAAGTAGAATTGTTTGTTTCTAAGATAGCTACCAGTCTTAGTGGGAATAGAAGCTCCGAGTGGACACTATTCCCGGTAACATCAAGTGAAAAAACCTTGTTATCGAGGAGCATCCACACTCAGGGATGGATTTCCATGGAGATCCAGATTTGATTCTACCAGTTGGAGCACAATGGGGTGCTATGTTTAAGTAGCTGGACCAAAGTGTTTTTTTCTTTTTCAAGTTTCTACATGTTTTTATGCTTTTAATGTTTCGATGACTAAACTAAAATCACGCTTATGCGTGCAGATGTAGGCATTGTTCAACCTGTGGGGCAACAATAGGTTTCAGGTGGGCTAGCATGGAGAAATATTGGGAGAGCAGTTCTCCAGGACTTGGATTTGGTCGACCTTAGCAGAGTTGCAGGGTCATATAGAGGAATTAACCCTTCATATTTTGAATGTCTGGATCAAGGAGTTACCTATGAGGCTGCAACACCACACTATTGGTGTTCCTAGCCATTAGGCAAGGCTTTTGCACTTGATAGCACAGGCTGTGACCTGTTATCATGAGCACCACTAGATATACTTAAGATATTTTGCATGCATTTTGAGTTGTTTGGGTCAAGTGACCAAATGTGTCTTCGACACAAATTTTGTAGAAAATTTTAAAGCACCTATATATTTTATTTTCAAAATTTTCTATGGTTATATGCAATCCTATTCAACTGATGATGTGAATTGAAAATATTACTTTTACATGTGTCGCAAATGTCTATTTAACACATAATTCACTAGAGAATCAGTTAATGTGTTAAGATTTCTAGAAATATATTGATATTGAATGTGTTCAAAATCTCTTTCCAAAATACGAACTCTAAGTAACATACAAAAAATTATTGAATTTAAGATAGTTTTAATGTTTGTTATTTATGGTACAACCAGTTGCAAGTCCATCCTAATGATGATTCAGTGAATGCCAAGTGAAATGGCATCAGAGAGCAGTACAATCAACGCACTACATTCAATGATGTTGTTCGTCGATCGACCGACACAAATCCCTTGAAAACTCACTAACTTGTCGCTTAGAGCAAAAATAGCCCATGCTATAGAAGGAAAGTTCTGTGTACTACGACTAGTAGCATCAACGTAACAAAAATAAGGTTTCAAATACTCCAAAATCTGTAACAAATGAAAAGCAAATTACTAACCAAATAAAATCTCTAAAATGTACACACGCACACACATGCAATGAAAGCATATATACAGTGAGTTTTACTACACTTAATCAAGCATAGTAACATTTGAGGTACAACCTATTTTGGGGCTATGATAATGGAATCCAATCATAATCTACTAACTTGTAGGCACCTTTTTCTAGAAAATTCTTGACAACATAAGGACCCCTCCACATTGGTTAGAATTTCCGTGCTCTAAGTTTACCAACTTCCTGATCGTAAAGCAAGACCAGGTCTCCTTCTGAGAACATACAAGGCTTGACATTTCTATCATATTGTTCCTTAATACATTTCTTATGCGCTTCGTTAGCCAATGCAGCATCACGATGGGTTTCATCCAAATGGATTAATTCCAAGAAACATGCTTCTTCTTCAGAAGTGTCAGGTAACAAGTCAATCGTGAGTTTGAGTAATAAAATTTCGCATTGTATCGGTAAGATTGCTTCTAAACCATACACCTTCTGAATGGGTGTGAATCTAGTTGCATTTCTCACCGAGGTTTGATATGCCCACAAGGCAGAGTATAGGATTAAGTAACAGTTTCTCTTATGAACCCCTATCATTCTTTGCAACATTTACTTTAGGACATTGTTGATGGCCTCAACTTCTTCGTTCTCTTGTGGCTAATAAGGGGTAGAATTACCATGTGACAGTCCTAACTTAGCAGTCAACTTAGCCATCATGGGATTGTGAAAATGTGACCCACAATCTGTAACTATGGCTTGTGGTACACCAAACTAGGCAACCACATGGTTAAAAAATAAAAGAGCAGTGGTTTCACCATTGTTGTTCAATGTTGGCATTACCTCGACCAATTTGGTAAAATGGTCAATGATGACTATAATATACCCATGCCCCCTGGATGAGGTGGGGTTACATGTCATAAAGTCAATGCCTGATTTGGTGAATGGGCCAACAACAACGACTGGATGCAATGGTGCAGATGGTAAACTAGTTTTCGGTCACATATCTGGCACGTGTGACAACTTCTGACAACAATAATACAATCTTTGAATATAGTTGGCAAAAGGTAACTAACACAAAGAATTCTATGTGCGGTTGCATATCCAGATAAGCATCAACCATAGGCACCTGAATGGAAATCATTCAATGCTTTCTCAGCTTCCTCATGTGTAAGGCACCTCTGTAAAATCTTATTGATAACATGACGGTAAAGAGTGTCACCAATGATCATATAATCTTTGGTTTGGTATCAAATACATCCCTATTGTGAGTGAGAGGTATCAGGCTGGAAACTTTGGGTCTCGAGATAGATTAGTATATCTCCATACCACATGTCGGATGACGATATTAGAAATAGAGACTCATCCAAAATCAATGGTTCAGATGTTGAATCAATGGATGTCGAGGGAAGGTCGCAAAGTAACTCTGCGAAAACTAAATATTTCTTTGATTTGTATTTGATGAATTCGAAATCAAATTCCTGCAAAATGACTATCCATTTTTAGTATTTCCTCCTCAACAATTGATGTGACAAGATATATGTCATAGGGTTGGAATCTAAAATGGCAGTTGTTTTCCATAGCAGGTTGTAATGGTGAAATATTGCAACAGCTTGCATAGCTGTCAAAGCTAGTTTTTCGACATAAGAGTACTTACTTTTTGTAGTGCTGAGATTACGGCTCAAATAATAAATCGGATGTTCAATCCCATTTTATTCCTATACTAAAACCATGATATTGGTTGTATCTACAACAACGAGATACATGTAATAATCATTTTGATAATTTGGAGAATACATTAATGAAGCTGTAATCAAGGTATCTTTAAGAGCATCAAAGCTTGCGCAACCTAATCCTAATGGAAGGGTATCTGCTTTTTCAAAAGACATGTAAAACCTTTAGCCAACTCAATATAATTAGGGATGAACCTCCTCAGAAATTTTTCTTTCCCTTGAAGTCTTTGTAACTATAAATGATTTGAAGGTGGAGGCATATCAAGAATTGCCTAAACCTTTTATGGATCGAGTCGAATCCCCTCTCAAGACACTACAAATCCAAGAAATCGACCAGAACCAACACTTAACACACATTGGTGTGCATTGAGTTGTATCTCGTAGTGTCGTATTGTGAAAATATTGCTCCCAAGTGTTGTGGGTGATCAGTCCATTTTCATGAATGAGCAATTAAATTGTCAAGGTAAGGTTGAATAATGTGCTTGATTTCATGGAAGGCATGGTTCATTTCCCTCTAAAATGTGGCCCCTGCATTCTTCAAATTGAATGGGAGTTTCCTATAGGCGAATGTGCCCCATGGACAAATAAAAGTTATTTCCGATTGGTCCTACGGGTGGATATTGATTTGATTGTGAATGGAAAAACGATCCATAAATGAGAATATTTCGCATCTAGCACATTCATCAATAATCTGGTTGATGAAAGGAGTAGAATAATTGTCCTTTGGACATGCCTGATTTACATCTCTATAATCGATGCACACTCGAATTTTCCCTTGTTTCTTCATGATAGGAACAAGGTTGGAAACCCAGTCAGTAAGAGGTATAGGGTAAATGAAACCAGCCCACAAGAGTTTTTCAACTTTTGCCTTAATTTCAATGGATTTCTTTGTATGAACAGGTTGAAGTTGCTGCCGAACCAGCTTGACGTCAAGGTACATTTTGATTTCATGTTCAACAATCCTAGAGTCAATGCCTGACATCTCTTCGTAAGACCATGCAAATATATTTCTAAATTCATGGAAGAGTGTATGGTAACTATCGAGTTCTGATGGAGAACAAGCTTATCCAACATGAATGTTCTCTACAACATTAGGCTTGGTCAGAATATTTAATATCGTTTCTTCGATATTTTACATTTTTCGCTCAGATTCTACTGTGTCTATTAAAGTTGAATTCGAAAGAAAATCAACAACTGAAGGGTGGCTTAGCTCATTTCAATAATCTTCGATGTTATGTGGAATATGGGAATGATGATAATAATATTCCTAAGGTTCTTCGCCTATCATCATTGACTGGACGATTCCTTCACCCTTAGAATGTATATGTGAGAAAGGATACAAAGAAGTACCATATTCTAACAAACGGTCTACCCATACAATTGGTGTGGGTTTTCTGCACAAGCCCAAAAAATTGATTACTATGCTAGTTCAATATGGCTTAGCAGCATTATCTCAATATTACTATTGACTTCAAAATTTTTGGTAACCCTCCTTAAATCAGATGACATGGAAGAAATCATGTTCCAAGTCTCTACTCCTGCCACTTACACCAAATTAGATGGTGATGGTAGTGTAAAAGTACGCATTAGGGAAGGATATTTAAAGAGACCTAATCCAATGCTTTGAAGTGATAGCAGGGGTCCGTGTACCAACACAATGCTTCATGTAGCCTATGAACTATTTGCAAAGAAGGCTAGTTGATCAATGACTATGATTCCACCCTTATGAGGGAATGTAATAGTATGAAAGTACATCGAAACCACAACTGTCATAGCATATACCCATGGTCTTCCCAGTAAAATCTTGTAATTGAGCGGTTCGTCAACTACCTCAACTTTAATAGTAAATCCCACGAGTATATGTTCCTCTGTCAAAAGCTTTTAACGTGGTTGCTGCTGGTGACAACGGTGGTAAACCAAGTGTTTTCCATCATCTCATTTACATAATGCAAGTAGATGCCCCCTCATTAATAATAGTTCAGTGAGCATTCTTATTGAGATATTTTACTTGAATTAGGAAAGCTATCTGTGCCAGTAATTGTGGTGTATATCTCGCATGGTTGAAAACCACAAGATTGGAATCCTTAGGGTCTATTCCACCAATTGATGATAGTAAAGCTTGCTTTTGGGAGGGACAACTTTGTAACACCTCGGAAGTTGACATAGCAGAACGTGATTGAGTAAGATCTTCCACTGTTTTATAGTTTTGAGCTTCTCAAGCCCAAGGATCAAATGTCGATTTATACACAACTCCCTTTGGTGGTTTTATTGTCAATTCTGGTACAATAGGTGGAACATTTTCAGATGAAGTTGAAGTCGAAGGATTAGGTTGATAATTGGCCTTATTATTCAACGATGACGATGGATAATCTTTGTTTCTCATTAACACCAAAACTTCATTTTATTGCTTTGTGATGGATAACATGAGTACTTGGGATGTGGAAGCATGGTGTATCACAACCAAATGTATCTTTGGGTTTGTAAATGGATCAGTCAACACTACAAATGTGTTTGAAGTTTTTAAAAGTTTAGAGACCACTAAGAAGTGTGGACAATCTCTTGTAAAATGATCGTCATTACAGATTAGACGTGGATAACAAGGTTTCCTTGCCAAAGTAGAGGAATTAGATGATTTCTCTTTAGGGGAATTATCTTTTCTCTTCTTATTTTTCCCCTTTTTATTGCCTTCTCGTTTCTTTTGATTTTTTCCTTTGTTAGATGGCACAACCTTAACTTTGGAAGCAAGACTATTTTTTGATGCTTTGGTAGTTTGATTGATAATGGCAAGTGTTTGACCAGATCGTCTTCCTACCATTTGCATGCTAGAAGAACTAATCACACCATTACCGACATGAGAGTCCTGACTCAGTTACCTAATGATAAATCGAAACCTAGTTTTGTCCTTCCATAAATGCCCGAAGGTACATGGAGGCACAGTCTGTATAAGCGTTGTCTAATGCAAAACAGTACAGTGAGAGCATTCCCGTATAGTTTACTTACTATAGCATTGCCCTATGTACCTAAAGGTACATGGAAAAGCTACAATATACTCATGTACGTGGAATGAGGTATCACACTTGAGATGTATTGCAGATAAGTTAACGACAACTGCTTTGTTTTACGACGCCAGAAAATGTCTCTAGCCTAGAACCACTAAATGTTCTCGTTAATGAAAATGCTCCATTAGGTAAATTGATGTTAATTTTAAGTTGATATTGTTTAGGAATTTTCCTTTCAAGTTCACCATGTGATGTATTTTGAAATTCCTAGGAATGCAACTATCATGATAAGCATTCTTTCCATTCAATTTAATGATAAAAATCCTAGCTACCTAGGGATAAAGAAATCATATTTCTTTTGATCAAAGAGCAAAGGGCACAATCTATTGTAATTTCCCTACACTATTCTTATGAGCACACACAAACTTTTCAATGCAACATGCATGCATTTCTTTTCGATTTCCTTAACGTGAATATGAAAAAAAGGAAATATGCACATACAATCAATCAATCTTTCATAAGAATGAAGACTTTTACGATAGTTCTAATCCGAAGCAAGAGAAGAATTTACAACATTTTCTTTCGAATGAAGATTAATAAACTATATTTTAACTTTGACTATAGACTAATAATGACAAAGAAAACATTAAAGAAACATTAATCAATCAAATCAAAGTTGGGCTAGACAAGGAGATAGAAACTTTTTCTTTGAGACATAACATTCATTGATCAATCAACAAACAAACAAACAGAGAAAAGTTGGAAAAAACACTTTCTAAAAGTGTGAAACTAACCCTAGGAGGATAAGCACAACCCTAAATGGGAGACAATGCACTTCAAAGCATTATCCGTAAGTTGGGGGTGCTCTGGAGTGCATTGTGTCCCTCACAATCCTGCATGGGTGATAGTGAGCCATTTCAAGAGGCAATTTGACACAGTTTTGACCAATTTTTCAATGTAAAGTGTTGAACTACAATCTATGAACACAAATAAGGTCTACAAGAATGTCCTAGGAGGTGGATAAACTACTAGGAAAGAGTATCTTCCCAAGTGGTTTCACCAATTGTTTTTGGAGAATTTGGTACCTACGGGTAAATACTAATTCCCTAGATAAGTAGATGTATCTAAAACAACAGTTTAAAGTGTTTTAGTCTTTTCCTATAAGCAATAGATAAGGTGATAAGATGAGAATACTTACTTGTAGTTCCGCTTTCCTCTCATCTCCCTCGTATCAATCCCATCGCTCCTTCCCATACATAATATGCTTGAGAAGTACCTGTAAACACAATAGAAAACAAGGAATCGATCAAAGCACATGATCTATTGAATATAAGTGAAAGGAATTAGATACAATTCACACATGTAAGCATTATGAAACATTACAGTCATATGGGAGAAATGTTCAAACACTTTATTGAAAAGAAGAAGGAATTACAACCATTGGTGTTTGATTCAAAGCCATTCCTCCAGAGTGGATCCCATCCACATCACATCAAAAGCATGACAAAATTATAGCATTACAATACTTGCTTCAAAGACAAATCTCATAGCAACATTATCTCCTTACAATTCAACATAATCTAGCCCCTGATAACTTAGATGAGTGGTCAATTTATAGGAAGATGATGGTGGTTTTGTCTTAAATGGTGGCATTGAATGGCCTTCCATACTTAGAATTAGTTCCATGGAGGAAGGGATGAGAGGAGAAGATGCACCTTAACTCATTCCTCATTGATTTTCGAGCTCATAGGAGTTGATAAGTGAGGGAACCTTCTAGATGACTCCAAAAGATAAGAATATTCCCCAAATCCTATGTGAATTTTGCTTAATCTCACCCAGCAGAGGTGAAAGGAAGCATAAGTGCTCTGCAAAGCACCCTGGAAATGGACTCAACTTCTCTACAACACACCCTTACAAGGGCTTACCTGTACTGGTCCCTCTAGAGGCTAGAAACTTTCTGGGAAGGAGGAATTCAAAGAGGTGACTTGTTTAGGGCATGTAGCAACTAAAATTAGGTTTTGATGAGCCTTAAAACATTAATCTGGATGATGGGATTGATGTGCCCAAATGGATCTATAACAACATGTTGACTTTGGTGGTTGACCATGCCTCACAATATTTTCCAATGTAGTCTATACTTTACCATGGTAGTCTATAGTTAGTTAAGGTTTCCTATGGTTGACCATGGTTGACTATGTTGGATTAGGAAAGACCATGGTAAACCATGTATCATGGTTGATTATAGTTGATTAGGATGGACCATGGGAAACCCCGTATGATCACGGTTAACTACGGTTTTTGAACTAAGATAAGGTTTTTTTTTAATGATAAGAATGGAATACAAAGGTGATGATTCTATCATGGAATTCATAAAGAGCTTATGAGAAATAGACTTTAAAAAAAAAAAAAAAATTAGGTGAAGATTTCCATTTCAAACTAGTTCATATTGTTTTATCAAAATTTCTTTTACTGTAAGTTGAGATATAGATATTGCTTCAATTATCTAAAAAAAATAATAATAATAATATAATTATATATAGTTAAAGTAAACATAGTATTTTAATATTATTAATGTTAAAAGAATATTATAATATTAAAAAATAAATATTTATGTAATATTTAAAACAAATTTATATAATATTTATGTTTAATATTATATTAGTATTATATAATATTAAACATTACTAGCCATAACCAAGAGCTAATAATGGTTTTACAAAAGGTAAAATAATTTGGGTTTACAAAGCTTCGAAAATCTCAAAATTAGATAAAAACAAGATACCAAAAAATATTGAAATTTCACTAAATTAAAAGGGTAAAGGCATATGTTAGGTATTAACTCGACTTTAGAATACTTTGGCATTAATATTTTTCTTTCTTAAGAAAATAGATGCATTGATTTGAACATAGATATTATTTTTTAATCGTATTTGATTGATCACAATTGATGTAGTAGTTTCAACATAAATGTTAATTTATAATACTACTTGATTAGCTTCACTTAATGCATTGATTTTAGTGTAGACGTTGATTTCTAATCCTATTTGATTAATTACATTTGATGCATGGATTTCAGTGTAAATGTTGATTTCTAATGATATTTTCAGTGTAGATGTGAACTTGTGATCTAATGTAACTAGATGGATGATATTCGTTTCTTTCAAAGTAATTAGATTAAGTATGTATTGATTTCATTGTATGAGAAAACTAATTATTGATGAGATGCATTGATTTTTTGTTACAATAATCATTACCTTAGATCCATATTAAATAGAAATGAACAACAATGACCCAAGATCCATCTTAATCATCAGCCTAGGTCAATTTTAAATAGAAAGGAACAACAAAGAGAAATTCGATGTACAAAGGCATAAAAAATTGCAAATTAGGATGAATTGATTAATGTATATTGCAATTTCTAATCTAGTGTAAATAGATGGATGATGTTCATTTCTTTTAAAGTAATTAACTTAAAACTGTGGATTGATTTTTGGTGTATGCACAAAGTAATTATCAATGATGTGCATTATTTTTATGTTATATTCATAATCAAGCTTGAAACATATTAAATAGAAATAAATAACAATGAGTCTAGATCCATCTTATTAATCAGCATAGATCCATCATAAATAAATATGAAGAAAGAACATAAATTTTATGTAAAAATGATCCAAAATCTTTTGCTTAAAGATGTGTTAAAGAATTACATGCATAAATTGTAGCTTAACATAGAAAACTTAATGTGCATATGAGAGAAGAGGAGAAACACATAAAAGCATGAAAGAAGACAACAAGACTTGATAACAGAGTTCGTCTAACTTGGACTATGTCTCCAGGCCCTGCTCAATCACTGGGGAGGCCTTCATTCATTAAATGGCATGAGAAAGAAAAGTACAAGAATTAGTTACAAAAAAGGAGTTTTACACCTCCATATTGAAAAATGGCCAAAAAATGCCAAATTTTGATGGAGAAACAGACAATTCCATTGTGTTCATGGCATTGAAAAGTGTTGAAACCATATAAAATTTGTCAAATTCTGAAAAAGGGAAAATTCGGCCCTCCTTCATCTAGACTTGGATTGGAGTGCTATTTCCACCATTGGAATCCCGGCGATGAGCACTTCAATTTGGTGTCAAGTTAATCGCCTTTCCACCACTTTAAATTTTGAGCCTTTTCCATGCCACTGTCTAGAGATCCACCTAGATGAAGAAAGGAACAGGAAATGACAACTAAAAGTGTCAACAACAAAGAGAGAAGGAAAGACTATATCAACAAAGACAGTCATAATAAATGAAAATTGAACGACGAAAAGAACATATAAAGGAAAAAAATTACTGAAAATAGCTATATCGAAGAGAATATAAAAGAGAATATTGATGAAGAAGGGAACAACAAATGAAAACTAAATAGTGCCAAGGGAAACGAATATAAGAAAATGTATGACAAATAAGAAATTGACAAAAAATGTCAAAGGGAATTATAATTGAGGAGCATGGAGAACATGGGAAATGAAAATTTAAACAACGAAGATTTTATCAACAATGAGAACAATATTTAACCAACTTAGGAATAATATAAGTTGTAGAATGAAATGATATGAAAAGATATGTATAAAAGATATCAATTCCCAAGCTAAACGTGTAACTCTCACTAATATGAATATTTCACATAAAAAATTGTGATAAAATTTATTTATTAGCTCAATTTCAAATGTTTCATGTGTGTGAGGAGTCATATGGTTATGTATGTGAGGAGTTATATGCTGTAATTAAGGTATTTGTTACAAATACATGTCCAATGTTTATGGGATGTAAAATAAGAGGAACTGATGAGATTAACATTAGACATATTTTCCCGGATGCGGGTGGAGGTACGTCTCAGGCGAACGAGACACATGCACTGCATGTGATGACTTGTGTCATCGACAGCGGATGAGTAATGAGACGCCAAGGAATAAAGAGGAAGGGACCGAGACACAGGCATTCAATGCAAAGTACAGAGGCAGATAGAAGGTGCAGGAAGCCATTAAGGCAAGCTCGAATTGAGGTCTCAGAATGTGCATTCATAAGCAGGATGGCGGGTGGCCAATTTGCAACAAGAGTGAGCAGGGAATTTTGCAGAGGCAGAGGAATTCGAGCAGGGGGAAATTCTGTTATTTTGGCTCCGCCTGGTCAGGGGAAACCTTCTGCAATTCCTGCAGAGGACGGTATTCTGTGGGTGTGTGTAGGCATAATCCGTCAGGGGTCTGGGATTTGGAGGCTGGCCAGACGTCGAACTCCCCCTCTGGGCATTGTGGTTTCAATTCTCAATTTGCAAAGAACCTGGAACGACGCACAATGGCAAGACGTCGAGAGAGACAGTCGTGTAGGAGAGGGTCAGGTAGAGGATCCTCCTCTCGACGCCCGGCGGAGGAGCAGCATCATCACTGCTGCTGTTGCTTCTGCCATCGGAGGGCAAAGGCAACACCATTACAGGGCAGTCAATTCTTGGGGGTTGGTCGAGCGAATGAGGGGGAGATGGGGCTCCCGGCCTTTGGCTCCGTCATTTTCACCCTGGGCAGCTCGGAGGAGAATGTGGGCATCAATGCTCACATCTCAATCTTATTCACTAAATTGCCAGAGGGGGAGGAAGTCCCGGTGGCGCCACCACCATTGCCACAGAGCGAAGAGGCCGGGGACGCATCAGCGGCGCAACCAATGCTGGCAGTTGACGACAAAGGGAAGGAACCTCTGCATCATCCCTCGCCATCCTTGGGGCCTGCTCCGCCTGGCTTCACTGAGGAATCGTGGAAGGCACTGTGGGAAGGAAGGGAAGAAGGGCATGGATGGGCACACATTGTGGAAGACAAAAGTCTCTGCGAGGAGGCGGAGGCACAACTGGCAGCTTCCCAACCACCATCCCAGAACTGATGCAAAATCGGGTAAATCAATTTTGATCAATAGTAATGTAATCTGGCAGCTTACAGTTCTGTCTCTGTCTTGTTCTTTTTTGAAAAGTCTGCGGTCTTCTCTCTATGTGGCAAAGTCCTTGTTGGTTCAGATATGGCTGTCTGATAGCCATTATCCTCAGTTCACATTAGTAAGACGCCCCTGCGTGGGAGGTCAAGTGTCAATTTTGTATCTGTGGCTCTAGCGCTTGTCTGTTAGGCCTCTCTGAAAAGAAGAGGTCAATTTTGGAAAATGTAATAGGTATCAGCTGAAGCTGCCCCTGCGAGGGAGCTCTCCATCCTCAGAAGTCCGGGGTGCAATCGCTGACCCTGATTGGCAAGTTTTCATGACTGTAAATTTTCCTTTCTGTAAATATAATAGAACTTAGACCTTTTTACCGAGAAAAAAAACATTAGACATATTTAACATATTTAAAATTATTAGATTAATTATATGTTCAATTTTTTTTATCTGGTTGCACACGACTGAAAATGTCCTAGATCCATCTTAACTCTAGATCTCTCTCTAGATCTCTCAAGTGATAAGAGGGATAAAAAAATCTCAAGGTGCAAACCTTTTCTCACGTTTTGCAATTAAAATGATTTTTTTACCTCGAGAAGCTTGATCCTATAGCTCCTTGCTCTATTTGATATCAAATATAGACATGATTTGAATTATATGCTATTTTTTTAGGGCACTGGAACGATGAACTAAACTTTTATGTTATTTTGACAAGACATGTATTCATGATATTTTGATCTCTTACCTTCATTCTAATGATGATGATGATGATTGTGACATTTATATGTGATGATTGCGATGATTACTAGATGGAAATTATGCCATGTTTATTAACTTTTATTGAATCTTTCTTGAGTGTGGAAGAAAAACAAGAATATGGACACAACACATACCATGATGGTTTGAGTCACATTACGATTTATATATTTATGTTTTGAGTACTTGACATTGACATAGATAGTGAGTATGATTATATATATGGATTACATTGACATGTGGTCTCGCCCTTTTTGCAGGCTCTAATTACTTCTTATAAAAAAATCCACATATGGGTAGTGGGGTCGAAGGACAAGGAGAGGAAATATATTTTGAGGGTTATGATCAACATCCTTGACCACACCAGCTATCACTCAAAGTGTGACTCAAGATGAAGTACAAGGGAACCTATCCTTAGAGTTCCCTGATGCCATGAGGGATGGACCATGGATATCATGACTCACAAGGTAATACTAAGGAATGTGCATGAAGGGGAGACTTGATCCTCAGTCACCATGGAACTATCAACAAGCTAAATGAGGATACTATTGAGTTTCCATTATGCTAATATTATTTATTTTTCTCAGATCACAAGTTTTTGAAGGGAAACCTTTAGAAACCTTGGAACATGAGCTTCTTGAAGGGATAAAATGTTAGCACCATTGGCACAAGATGGAGGATAAGGGAATCTACAATTTGGTTAGTTCATAAAAACTTAAGGATTAATATATGAATATAAGGTAACGATTGATAAGTGAAACTATACAATTAATCTAAATGTGAAAACATAATAAGTAAAATAATTTACATAGCTAATTTTTGTAAACCATTACCTAGAAAGGGGTTTAATGTAAGTTAGAGCTAAGTGAATAATATATGAAAAAATAATTACAAAACATCATGTTTATAAAGGAGAATAATATAAATTTAATTTAATGTGGACATAAGTGAAGTAAAATATAAGTATATACTGAAGACTTGAATTATTTAAATAAGTAATTCTAATAAATTAAAATCAAGAGAACCTAAACTAATTGAGAAAATCCTAAAAAGACAACTAAATTTGGAAAAGAGAAATTGAAGGATGTAACTACAACTAAGTGAGACTCTTGGTAGGTAACCAAGAGTTGAAAAAAACAAATAGTAAAAGTTAAGAAGGGACAAAGAGAATAAGGGATCATGTAGGAGGAAATTTAGGAACATGTGTCTCTTGGGTGAATAAAGGAACATCATTTTTAAAAGGGGGAATAATCTAAAGTTAATTTAATGTGGACATAAGTGAACTAAAATATAAATAGATATATTCAAGACTTGAATTATGTAAATAAGTAATTATAAAAAATTAAAATCAAGAGAACCTAAACTAATTGAGAAAATCCTGAAAAGATAGCTAAATTTGAAAAGGGGAAATTGAAGAAGTAATTAAACCTAACTAAGACTCTTGGTAGGTAAACAAGAGTTTGAATAAAACAATAGGAAATTTATGTGAGATCCAACTTGTGGATAGGACATGTGGCTGGGTGAGTAATCAAATTTACGTAATTTAATATTAAGTTATTTTGAATGTGAAAAGAAGTGTCACATCTAGTCCTCACATAATTATTTTTATAAAAGGGAACACATTATTATGAAGGGCACATCCTAGAGATCTTTAGTGTTGGATGGGTGGCATGGTGACATTCTATGTTTCCTAGTGAGAACCTATGATATTTTTTCTGATTTTTTCACCTTGAGTATTCTTAATGGGTATAAGTCATTGATATGGGGAGATCATGGGTGCGGCCTAAATTACTATTGGCTAGTCTTATTCTCTCCTCCTTCCTACTACCCCACTCAAGTTCAAGGAGATAAAGGGAAGGAGAGTACCTTAGCATTGGTATGGTGGATAACCATGTGGGTTAGAACATTTTGGTCAAGCATTATGGGAATTGTATAAGATTTATTATTGGAGCCACGATGCAAAAATAATGAGGATCACAACATGTTGCATTGATGATTACACCTTCAATTGGGTGAATAATCACTTTTGTAATTTTTTTTGTGTATTATTTCATAACATACTTACCATTATTCAGTATATTTCATGCATTATTTTTTGTACATTGTTGAATAATTTAATAATGATGGTGTGCTTAAGTATTAAAGTTGCAAAGTAATGAAATTATATTTATATATCTATTTACTGCTAGAACAAAAAAATTAATAAGAAATTAGGCTCAGATGGAGGGAATCTACAGATACATCTTGAGGATTGATAGATATAGATTTAATATGGATCTTGTAATATATCTCTCATTTAACATATAAAATGTACATAATTGACCTAGAAATTGTCACATTGATTTTTTTTATAAAGTAAAACTTCTCACAATTTCTAAATCCTCAATATTTATGACCTCTTCTTGACTTATTTGGTAACCTATATGACTCCTTCTAGAGAGTTAAGGCTTATTTATCCTACTTTATGGGCATGGGAACCATCCTCTTAGTATCTTTGCTTAAGTTAGAATTGTGGTGAAATTCTAGTGCATCAAGATGTCTCTCTCCTTTTCCTTAGCTATCGATTTTTTATATTGTCCCTTACTTATATATATGTATATGCTCCTCTTATTATTATTTGTATACACATGTATATACGTAATTTTCTCTCTATATCCTTTTTTACACAAACAATCTCTCACACACAAATATACTTACCTTTATATATATACACACACCTCATATAAACTATGGCATTCCTTACCATTAAAACTCCATAAATCTATTCAACATTTACAATAATACAATACTACAACCTCAAGACTTTTAGACATTACACACATAGTCATTTACATTGTGATGACCTCGCTTTAGATTGACTCAAATTAACTAATTGTGGTTTCGCGCAACTATAGAATTTATTTTCATTTTCTAAAAATCAGAACCACATCGCCATCCATGATGGTTGCCACATCAAGAAAGGTCACATGGTCTCAAGTTGTGTCTTGGGAACCTACTTGTTGCATGAACCCCAACCAATTGCCAGATCCAATGGTGTAGATCAACCCTTGGTTGAAAGATGAATGAGATTGATTAAATGATGGTTACGGTAACTACCCTACCAAGCCTCGTCATCACATATTCATTGTGTATTTTCTCTTGTGGCAAAAGAAACTCTGCAAACTTGTTTCCAAACCCTTCTGTATCAAGGGGGTTTATCTCATTTCTAGAAGGGAATATCATCAAAATCTTGTTGGCTCTATGGATCAGAATCCTCCAAAATCTCAATTTGGATGGGAATAAGACTATAGTGTCGCAAAAGCTTGGCATATGGGTATTTTCTTCCATAATTTGTGCATTCACTTTAAAATATTTCTTGAAATGATATTTTGTTTAACCTCGCTCTCAAATATATATATATATTATATATATATATATTATATATATATATATATATATATATATTATATATATATATTATATGATTTCTACAGGAGAATAGGTTCTATGTGGAGAGTTTCCTTGGCTATGGCATCAAATTTCTAAGAAGATATTTGGAGGAATTTTACAGTGCTTTTCAAATATTTGGCTATCAAATTTTATTTATGGTGAGGGTTTCCAAAACTCAAAATTTGCTTAACCCTTACTACATGCTTCATTATTTTTTAATAAATTTCGTAGAGGGGTTGATAGAATATTAACTCAATTTTTCTGCAGGTACGTTTTCATGATGTCATGATTTCGAGAAACATTTGTTGGAAAAAATTTCTTCCTTTCATGGTTTCTCATTTTTCTTTAGAATTATAGGTGCTCAATTTATCCTTTGAATTCTTGCCAAGTTCTTTGCATCACAATGACCGTTTGGCGTACTTCCGATTTACGTAAATTTACAAGTTAGGTTCTTTCAATTTTGGCCCTAGAATGGACATAGGCATACCTCTCCATGCTTTGTTGTATTACTCAAGTTATTTAAGGGCAATCTCATTTATTCAAAGCAATATATTCCATATTATTAGGACTTATACTGGTGTTTTTATATGAGATTTTCCTTCCCTCAAAAGTTTTTTCTTCTCATGTCTTGAAGTGTATTCATTACCTAGCCAATTTCTTTGGCTGCAACCTCATCATATACAAATTTATCATATATGTATATATTTTTATATCTATAATTATCTCTAGTTTTATTCAAATGATGATTACAATTATGGTCACTTAATATAACATGCATTTTTCTTATAAGTGAATACTACGAAATCCTGTAGGTTCCACTACTTTCTAGAATATTTCACGGTGGTAAAAGTGAAATTAACAATTCTACCTTTTTAATGCATGCGATAATTTTTTAGTTTCAAACTCCTTTAGAAACATTCTCTCATTATATGTATAAATACATATAGATATGTTTTCTCTGCTTTTAATATTTAGAATCACATTGTTTCACTTTTGAGGGTTTTTATATATATTCTCTTTTATTTTCCTTATTGGCCCTATAATTACTATAGTTTAAACTTAATGAGATTCTTACATATATATCTAGGCTAGAAACATAATGGATCCCTATAATGGGGGACTTTTTTTAGTTTTCTATGTCCTAACGCTCATTTTCTCAGGACTATTTGTGCTTGGGCTTATGAGCAAAGAATTTATTCTCTACAGGTCTGCACATGTAACCTAAGGATGAGCACAATCCCCCAACCTTAATATTAAATATAGGTATGTATTTATGCTTATAAAGTTTCCTAGTATACAACTTTAGAAAAGGAAATACATGTAAGTCTCACATTTAGTTTTATGTTTGTTTATGAATACCTAGCCTTACCACCTAGTACTATCCTTGTTAAGGGGAATTCCTGTTCACTAATTCCACACTATATTTATTTTATCTACATTGTATCCACTCAAAAATATTCTCACAAGAGTTCGTGGTAACCTTTGGTTACTTGCAAAGATCAAAAGAGATATGGTCTAGTTCATGAGCACTTTTACACACTCTTAAGCAATAAGTGCTTCATAGACTAATTCACATACATTTAGGTTGATTGATAAAGAATAATAATATATTAATTCGACAATATATGATTTCAGAGCTATTATTTTCACAATAATCATCTAATCTGGTTTTCCCAAAAATAAAGCAGTGTATTTAATCAAAACCCCTACTATTCAGAAATCCAATCATACGGGTAATTATCCAAATTCCTCGAGGGAATAGATTAAATGCTTCCACATTCCCTCCAACTCTCAATCAACTTTTTTTTACTGTGCTTCGAGACCCACTCCTAGCTGTTATGAAAACTATGTGGAAACCTTTATTTAGGATTCAACTCCTTAAGACCTTAGTAGCATATTTCTAATATTTTGGGGTGATAAATAGTATTTGGCTTCATTTGATTTTCTTTTCAAAGGTAATTTCATTTATCTCCCATAATTATTTTCACAAATTCCACCACATGGTGTTATCTCCAAGCATGAAATGTTTTTCTAGTGGTCTATCTTTGCCAATGATTCTCTCGTCAATAATAATGGCAGAAGGAGGATTTTGTTTCCCCTTGTTCTTGCAGCTTTGGGCATAACTTATTTCAAATATTATCTTGATAATGAGGAGTTAATCTTACATGTGAGATTTAACATATTTCTAAGAGGATTAAATGCAAAATATCATTTCTTATTTAACCATTTAAAATACATATTTACATAAATATATTATCTTATTCTTTTAATTTTCCTACCAATAGTTAAATGTAAAAGTGATAAAGTAATTTTTTCAAGGGTTATTACGAATATATGTTCAAAGTGAATACTCTACAATAATCTTTAGAAAAATTGGAAAACCAAGACATCCATTGAGGATAAGAAACATATATTGAATAGTGTATAAAGTAATTGATATGATATTATTACAAATGAGGGTGAAAATCTGCTTATATACTTAGGAAGAATCCCCTTCACCTAGGGTCATGTCCTAAGGGACATACCTCTTCATTAACTAATTACTAGTTAATTACTCATTATTTATTATTCTTATTATTGTTTACATTATTTTATATATATATATATTATTCATAACATTGCTTTCCTTTTCGAAAATCTTTGTCCTCAAAGCTTATAAATGATAAGGCTACCATTTTTTCTTTGTCTTTGTAATCCATTCACATCTTTTGGAATTCTTCGATTTTTTATTCTTCATTGATACAAGATGATAGGGTCCTCTTAGTGATAAAACAAATTGCAGCACTGAGAATGGATATAACCATCCTAAATCAATTTTTTGTGGAGTCTTTCAATTAATTCAAACTTGTAATGAACTCTTATCATAGGACCCAATTCTACAAACTTCAGTTTTCCTTGGAACATAAATCTAATATTTCGTTTACAAATTATTCAAATATGTAGACTGACTCAGTTGGATGCTCTTGTGATTTAGATGTCAATAAGGGGTTCTTGTGGTTTGATTTCTCTCTAATATATTAATGGTGATTTCTTGTTTTCTTGGGGTCATTTGATTTATTCTAGGTTTAGAAATTTCTTTATTAATTGTGAAATCTTCACTTGAAATGTTTGTTGTTTGGACTACAACTTATGAGTATATCTTCATGTTAACTAATTTATCATCTTCTTGAGATGCAATATTTATTGGATCAATTTTTTTCCTTTATTTTCAACTTGGATTGTTACAAATGGAGACTATAACACTTATTCTTTAGTAATATGTTCTAACTTGTCATTTAGTGACTTCCTATCACTTTTAAAATTATTTATTTGTATAAGAAGGTTTTGGTTATGATTTCTTAGACATAAAATCTCTTTTTCCTTCTATATCATTGACTTTATTTTTAGTATGCTCCTCATCTTTTAAACTTTGGATTTTTTCCAATAAAGTTTGATTAAGGTTCTTTAAAAGTAAAATTTTCTCTTGTTGATTTGATAAGTGCTTCTTGATTCCTTTTTTGTGATGTTATCTTTCTTGACTTGTGCGAGTAATTTTTCTTTGTGATATTTGAGTCGTGAAATTTCTTTGTCTTTACTGTAGATGACTTCTTCAAGATCTTTTTGCTTCTTCGGTACAATTTTTTTCTTATATTGAAATATCAATTCTGAAATATCCTTAAAGTCTTCTAATGAAAATGTTATTGATTCTTACTTGGTTGTTATGTCTCGAAATGTGATGGTCTTCCCCTTATAAGGAAACCTAAAAAATTGTTTCTCTATCATTAACATGAACGTACCCAATTCCTCAAACCAATGTTGACTAAGAATTATGTTAATCTCTCTATTAGACATAGTTACAACACAAAATTTAGATATGCACTCATAATTATCTACTATCACTTGTAAATCACTAATTTCATACTCTTTTTGGCCAAAGATATCTTTTCTTTCACCAATACTTGGCTCTTGAATTAATAACTGACTTGCCAAATTAATATTTATGTAATTTTCCTCGTTTCTTGTGTTGATAGCGATATTAATTTATTTTCCTTGGATACTTCCTTTTAATGTAATTTATTTGTGACCCATAACTGAAATGCCTTTATAGGAAATGCTTCTTTACTTTACTTCTCACATAGAATCCATTATTTTATCTTTGATTATTGATTCTATTTTGCATTTGTCAATTTTTTTTTTTTAATATTTCACTTAATATTGACACCTTCTATTATATTTGCAACTCATATTTTATTTAGAAATGCTAATGCTTTCGATCGGCAAAGGCTCTATTGCTGGAGTGGTCGATGGTGAAAGGGAGCGATGTATGGCATTGAATCAATGACAATTGATGGTTGTGTTTTTGTATTGCAGTCAGAGTAGGGATATAGAGTCAGGTAATGATGGTTAGGATTGCATTGAGAACAGGTTAACAGTGGCGGTGGCCCCAACTAGTGAGTTGTTGTGGTTTTGGGTGGCTATCGAAAGGTTGTGTTGTATGGTGATTGTGGTGTTGAAGAAAGTGTAATTAGATTTGGTCTTCATAAATATAATTTGATCTTTGTACTTGTAAAATAAAAGAAATATTATTTTTGTAAATTGTAAAAATAAGTTTCTTGCTCATTACATAGGTCTCGCACGTGTCGAAGTGTTATAGGAAATTCAAAGAGTCAAATAAAATGTTTAATAACCCTTCTTGAGAATATATCAAAGGTATTTGGGTCATAAACAATGTTAAGAAGCCCTCCAAAATGACAAGCAAAATCCACTTCCCCATGTCTACCAGTGAAACAAACTAAATGCAGTTATGTCAGCTCATATATTGTGACACATCGGTTCACTTTCATGTGGGCTAATTATGGAGGACAAAAAACTATAAATACCCTACTAGGGTCACCACAGGAAAACACAAAAAACATATATTTTTCTTTGATCTTTCGATGGGTGCAGGAGGTACAAGAGGACAATTTTGGATGTCTTTCTTGGAGGTCTAAAACTTTTGATGGGTACAGTAAGATATAATATCGAACACCTCTGCAATCATCATGGATAATTACAATAATAAAATTACAGTCTCATCCTTCATGGTGATGATTGTCCCAGTGTATCTATGAAGATAATTTTAGTGCAAGGAAAATAATGGCTATCTCTATGTAGTGTTCATCAATAAATTTGTGATGGAGAAAACGGGAGACGATACACTCTCTAGAGAACTTATCTCTTCCTCTGCATAACTATGATCCCATATTAATATACTTGGCATACCAGACAAGGTCATAATCAAGCTCTCGGTCCATTGATAAAGGCATGGAATGGTCACAAGGAAGATTCCAATCAAGAGAAGGGACCTTGTTGGCATGGTGAAGCAACAATAATAAATATCTTTGTGATGTAGTAGTGATGGCCTTAATCATGTAGCAATGAGGATGATCTAGGGAATGGTGAAGAAGAGGATTGGTGTCTTGGTCTTGGGGTGCCCTAAAAGATTAAGGGTCATGGTCTTAGTATTCATGAATTTTAATCTCTATAAGAAGAATTTTATGGAGGTTTTCCGCTCCAAGAGGGAGAGGTTTTCACTGGCAGAAAGCAAAGCACCTTGTTTTCTTATCTCTTTGGTTTTGTTAACTATTTGATGAATATAAGAAGACACACTTTAATAAGAAAAAATTAAGATTATGCTAAGAAAAAAAATTAAAATTCGTCACAAGTAGTTATCATGCTAGAATAATCTTATTAGCATCATTTTCCCTAGATTATTCAAATATGGTTTTAGAGCTAAGGTACTCAAGTCAAAGGAAAGGCATAAAAGAGACATTCAAAGATCAAGTTTCAAAAGGGGCATCAAAGCAAGTTGAAGGATATCAAGATCTACATTGAAGAATTTGTTATGAAACGAGCTCACAAAAGTATAGAAAAGAAAGATCAATGCCTGAGAATTCAACCCCTTCGAGGGGGAAACCTCTTTTACATTACACTAATGAACAATTCTTGGATGATACAAATGACAAAACCTCCTTTCTATACATAGGATTCTAAGGAGTCAGAATATAGCCAAAGCCGACCTAACAATAATAATATGAGGACACAAAAATAGTGGGCTTCTATGGGGGACAATAATAACAATATGAGCATAATAGTGGCACAAAAATAATAATAAGGGATACAATGACAATAGTAATGGGGGAATCACTAGTATTATAGGGACCTAACATGCCCCTCTCCTTCAAAAAAGTATTGTCCTTAACGTTCGAGTAGTTCTGGATGCTTTTGTATAAAATTCTCATCCTCCCATATGGAATCGTCAATGGGTAAGTTCTTCCACTTGATGAGATACGTTGAAATTGATTGGTTCCATAGTTGTTGAGTTATTATTTTTTTTACTGCTTCAGGTTTCAATATGATTTTTTCTTCCTCATCAAGTTCTGGAAATATTGTTTGAACTGGGAGCTTATCACCTACAAACTTCTTTAAGCATGACACATGGAAAATTGGGTGCACTCGAGAAGCTGTAGGAAGCTTCAATTTGTATGCCATACTACCTATCTTTTGCAACACCTTGTACAGACCATAATACTTTGGTGATAATTTATTATCCTTCTTAGCTTGCTTGAGGGACATTAGTTTATATGGGTGTAACTATAGGAATACCCAATCACCTACATCAAAACTTCTTTCGCTGCAATGTTGATGATCCAAAATGGATCTTGGATAGACTTCTAAGTCTAAAGTTTTCCTCACAGAGGAAAATGAATGTCAGGGGCTGCTTCTAGAAATAGTCCCATTGCATATATATTTTCATGATGAATCTGATGCAATTTGAATGGGCTCAAATAGACATTGGATGAATACGTTATTGCGGGAAAAAGATTGCCATGGTCCTTTGAAAAGGAGGAAAATTCTTATAAAATTGGGCTTAAGGCTTTATATGCATTCCTTAAGGAAATCACATCAGGGAAAAGAAATGGAGCAGACAACAAGTTGAAGGACGCAATGGTATGCGATTGTGATTATCGCATCACAATATCACATCACGAACCGTAGCATTACGAAGAGCCAATGTAATAACCGATAGCCTATGTGCCGATAGGCTGATAGCCCATGGCCAATGTGCCGATGAGCCGATGCGCCGATAGCCAATGGCCAATGTTCTGATAGCCAAAGGTTGATGTTTTCAATAGCTGATAGGCTGATGCGTCGATGGGCTAATGTGCCAATAGTTAATGAGGCGCCAATCAGAGTGATTGGAGATCAGGTGATTGGTGATCCTCGATACAAAGGGCCAATGCAAATTGCAATATGCGATTATGATATGACGATAAAAGGCGAACCTAATAGAGTTTATTAGCGTGATTTCATAACTTTTGAAATCTAGATTTACGAGATTTCTGTGTGTTTCCTTTGTATTGGGTTGTTTTGGCCTACGTCATGCGATAGCGATATGCGATAAAGTGTGGAATCGAAAGGAGTATAGATGTGATTACACATATTTGAAGTCTAGCTAAAAGGAAAATCATGTGTTTTTAACGCATCTGCTTGTGTATTCCATTATGCTGTTGTTTCCGGGTTTTCACCTGAGGAAAGGCCCCGATTCCTTTGTAACTACCCCTTATCATTGTGCCACGCTGCAAGTGGGCATTTTGTAACACGCAGAGCCATAGAGACAGAAGCCAGAGGGCCAGCCGAAGATGCAAAGGAATGATCACGCATAAAGAAACGGACAGGAAGCCATAGATCCAGAAAAATACCTCATAAAAGGTAGAGAGCAAGATTGAGGGGTAGAGTAGAGAGTTTTGGAGTCACTTGGAGGTCAAGTGAACCAAAGAGCTCAATTGACAATAGCGAGTTATTGTTGAAGGTCACTGGAATGTTGCTGAGGATCGCTTGGAGGTTGAGTGAACTACAGAGGCACGTAGAGGCTGAGAGAAGCTTGTGAGAGTCAAAGTCGGAGCCAAGAGCTAGAGCCAGAGCTAGGAGCAAGAGCACTAGAGCCAAGAGCCAGAGTGCTTGACAGAGGCATAGCCACCAGAGGTTGGAGGCAGAGCCTTAGAGCCAAAGAGCTCAAAATAGACTTCTAAGAGCCATGGGTTGTAATGAAGCTACAAAATAGAAAAGAGATTGAAATGGTTAAGTTGTTGCTCATGTTCAGAGTGTGCTGAAGATAGAAGAAGGCATTCTAGAGATAGTGGAAGAATTCTAAGGGAGTTGGTGGAAGCTAGAGCAAGATCGCTCAAAGCGCTGATTGAAGGAGTCAAGTCTAGAGAAGCCTACATCTGTCTATAGAGTGAGAATAGCCAGCATGATAAGATGGCATTCTAAACTGATAGGTTTAGTTGTAAACCAATGGAGTTGAGTATGGAGCTTGTAAAATAATTTATGCCATAATCTTAGAGAACCTATTTGAGTTTACTAGAGCTCACGGAGACATAGCCCAAGAGTTTTTGGTGAAATCCTAATTATATTGTTGTCTTATGTGTTTGCTTACTTGTTGCTCTATTTACTGTTATATGTAATTTATATCAGTTTAAGAAAATGAATTTAAGACACATGATCAATTAAAAACAAACACAAGCATACACCTATTTTCAAGCACTTTTAATTCAGTAGTTGGTTAATGATAAGATCTTGGAAATATTTAAGCTTTGGAAGTGGGAGAGGTTCTTTAAGTTGACAAGAAGCCTTTAGTGCCCCATTTTTAGATCAGGTGATATCAGAGCTTGATATTGATTAAGCCCACCTTCAGGAAGACGATATCAAATCTGGTTATACTAGAGCAAGTGGTATCAGATTTGAATGCTTGATTGATAAAGCAAAGGTTGCTTCTCTGAAAGGTGTTTAAACAATTAGAGGTTGATTGTATGCTTATTGGCAGACTGATTATTTTTTGAGTTTACAAAGGTGAAGGGAAAGCTATTGATAGCTTAGTCTTGGAGAGGAAAAAAAGGAAGAAGGGTTGAAGGCGGTTTCTTGCAAAAGGTTTCTGAATAAGCTCTTTATTAATCTTGTTTGAAGTTATTTTTTTCATTGGCATAATGAAAACTTCTACAAGTTAGTCCTCAAAATCTTCTTTCTTCACAAGATTCTTTGAAGAAGACAAGAAGCAAGACTTGTTCACCATGATGGATATGGTGAGAGAAATGCATGAGGATGGAAGGAAGAGTAGCATACTTACAGAGCAATTGAATTCCGTGGAGGAAGAGAAGCAATTGCTTTCTAACAAATTGCAAGAAATGGAGAGGCAACTTCATATTGCAAATATGAAGCTGAAAAGGATGCAATAGCTGGAGACATAGCTCTTTGTTGCCAAAGGATCCTTATTCAAGTATCAGCTTGAGGAAAAGGTAAACAATTCCTGTTTGTCTTCAAATTCTTCTAAGAATTATTATATTGGTTCATTTGAAAAAGATACTAGAGGCATAGGTTCCAAGTTAATGTCTAAGATGGGCTATGAAGGAAAAGGCTTGGGAAAACATGCACAGGGTATTGTTGAGCCAATAATGGTTTAGGAAAGGTCTAAATATTTTGGTCTTGGATATGGACAAGCTTATGGAGAGAGTTCCAAAGCTACCATGAAGGCCACTGAAATAGTTCCAAGAAGGATTTTCATTTCAGTTCTTCTACCTCAAGGTTGTGAAGATTGTATTCATGGAGAATGCAATAGCTTGAAACATCATTTGCAGGATGCATGTGTTCATAAGCATGCACTTGAACCAGATAATTGTGGAAACTCTTACAGCCTTGAGGAGATTGATGGTGTTCCAAAGGAAGCCACTTCTTCATCCAATTCACCTCCTCATGAAGGCAGTAAACATGAAAGAGAAAGGTATAAGTCTGGTTCTTATCATATTCCCTTTGATTATGTTGAGCATGGTAAATTTCCATATAAGTATGGGAAAATAATTGCATGTTACGTTTGTGGTTTGGATAACCATAATGTTTCTAGATGTTGGAAGAGAATGGCCACATATAGGAAACTTTTGAAGGAAAGGAAGCAAGAAGCCAAAAGTTCATTGGACAAGGAAAATCATGCTCTCAAGAGGATGCACATGTATTGCACTTATTTCCATAAGCAAGGACATGTTGCTCCAAAATTTTGGACTCTGAATCCAACAATACTTGCACGAAAGTTGAAGAAGGTGGAAAGAGAAAATGGAAGTAGCACATTTGAAATGTATTGGTAACAAATGGTTAGAGTTCTTATCCAATTAAAGATTGCATGTCTTTTGATTTGATGCATTTATTTGCATTTCTTTGTTAATGGAATGCAAGTTGCAGGGTTTTACGAAGAAGGTGAATGGAAAGGTTGAGTAGGAGACTCACTTTATTGCTTCAACATTATATTTCATTTCAGCTTCGAATGTATAGTGTGCTTAAGTGAAAGTTGAAAGATGAAATGCATGCATAAGCTTGATATGCATGAACACAGGAATGTTGATGATTGTCCTTGTGTTTGAACATGTATGTGTAATTAACTTGAAGGTTTGATTTCTTTGTTTTAAACATGCATGTAATATTGAATTGAGAAAAGTTAACGTGGTCTCCAAGTGGAGATAATGATGAAGTGTTTCATCTTTTGAAAAGAATCGTTGATATCTTTTCTACATTCTTGACTTGAAGGGTCATTTGTTGTAAAGGCATGTTTTGTGGGCTTGTTATCTAGTCCATCATTTGTATGAAAATGTAAGACATGGAGGTGTTCACAAGATGTGATATCCATTTCTTTTGTTGAAGCATGAGTTTAGGCCATCTAGTTGTTGTCTATATTTCTGTTGTTGTTAACAGTTGTTGTTGACAACTTGTCAAATAGGTACAAATGTAAATTTTTGTGAAGCTGATGTAACTTCACATTTGTTCAGCCACCTTGAATAAATTATCAATGAAGAGAATTTCAAACTACCTTCTGTGGCCATCTCAGCAAGAGTTCTACAAGAAGGCAAGGAGGAAGATAATTCTTCCTAGGGGGACCAGCACATCCAGGAAGGAGAGTGGTTAGAGACTTTGGTTCAGAGGCACTATGCAGAGGCAAGTTGAAAGAAGAGGGTGAGGTACTCTCATTTACTGTTCAGATCAGTATGTTAGTCTTTTGGAGACCAAAATTTCTTTAGTGGGAAGGCGTGATACAAAATGGATCTTGGATAGACTTCTAAGTCTAAAGTGTTCCTCACAGAGGAAAATGAAAGTCAAGGACTGATCCTAGAAATAGTCCCATTGCATAGATCCTTTCATTCCGAACCTGATGCAATTTGAATGGGCTAAAATGGACTTTGGATGAAGAAGTTATCACAAAAAGAATATTGCCATGGTCCTTTGAAAAGGAGGCAAATTATTATAAAACTTGGCTTAAGGCTTTATATGCATTCCTTAAGGAAGTCGCATCGGGGAAAGGAAAAGGAGTGGGCACCAGGCCGAAGGACACAACAATATGCGATTGGTGATTATTGCATCGCACATAACCCAAGAGGAAGGACCTGTAGCATTGCGAAGAGCTGATGTGATAGCCGATAGCCGATGCACCGATAACCAATGGGCCGATGCGCTAATAGTCGATGGGATGATGCACTAATGGGAAAATGTGCCAATAGTTGATGGACGATGCACCGATAGCCGATGGGCTGATGCACCGATGGGCTGATGCGCCGATAGCTGATGAGGTGCCAATCAAAGTGATCAGAGATCGAGTGATCGGTGATCCTCAATACAAAGGGCCAATGCACATTGCGACATGCAATTGCGATATGCCTATAAAAGCTGGACCCGATAGAGTTTATCAACGCAATTTCATAACTTTTTAAGTCCGAATTTATGGGATTTCTATGTATTCCCGTGTATTGGGTTGTTTTGTCCTATGCCATGTCATAGTGATATGCGATAAATCACGGACCTGAAAGGGAGTATAGATGTGATTGCACATATTTGAAGTCCGGCTAAAAGGGAAATGATGTGTTTTTAACACGTCTACCTGCATATTCTATTATGATGCTATTTTTGGGTTTTGCCTGAAGAAAGGCACTGGTTCCTTTGTAATTGCCCCTGATCATTGTGCTACGCTGAAAGTAGGCATTTTGTAACATTGATGTGTTTGTAACACGTAGCGCAAGAGAGCCAGAAGCCAGAGGGCCAGCCGAAGAGGCAAGGGAATGATCACACACAGAGAAATGGATAGGAAGTTGCAAAGCTGGAAGAATGCCTCACAATCTAGAGAGCATGATTGGGAGGCAGAGAAGAGAGATTTGGAGTCACTTGAATTTTGAGTGAACCAGAGAGCTCAATTGAGAGTAGTGATTTGTTGATGAAGGTCACTGGAAGGTTGTTGAGGGTCGCTTATAGGTCAAGTGAACTATAGAGGCACACAGAGGCTGAGAGAAGCTCATGAGAGACACAACCTGAGCCAAGAGCCAGAGCCATAGGTGAGAGCGAGAGAATTAGAGCCACAGGGCCATAGTGCTTGACAGAGGCATAGCCACGAGAGGCTAGAGGCAGAGCCAAAGAAGTCAAAATAGACTTTTAAGAGCCATGGGCTGTAATGAAGTTGTAGAATAGAAAAGAGATCGAAATGGTCAAGTTGTTGTTGGTGTTCGTAGTGTGTTGAAGATAGAAGAAGGCATTCCAAAGATAGTGAAAGAATTCTGAGGGAGTTGGTGCAAGCTAGAGCAAGATCGCTTAGAGCGCTGATTGAAGGAGTCAAGTCTAGAGAAGCCTAGATCTGTCTATAGAGTGAGGAAAACTAGCAGGATAAGATGGTGTTCTAAACCCATAGGTTTAGTTGTAAACCAATGGAGTTGAGTGTGAAGCTTCTAAAAGAATTTATGCCATAATCCCAGAGAGCCTAGTTGAGTTGACTAGAGCTCATGGAGACATAGCCCAAGAGTTTTGGGTGAAATCCTAATTATATTGTTGTCTTATTGTTGTCTTATTAGCTAAAAGGAAACACAAGCATACACCTATTTTCAAGCGCTTTTAATTTTGCAATTGGTTAATCATAAGATCTTGGAAATATTTAAGCTTTGGAAGTGGGAGAGGTTCTTGTAAGCTGACAAGAAGCCTTTAGCACCCCATTTTCAGATTAGTTGATCTGCCTGCTGTTTCATTCTATTTTGTACCAAGGTGAGGTTATCCTTTAAGAGTTGGAGAACTTGTTGTTGACACTTGATGTGATCTTCCACTGCTTGAAACTTTTAATTTTATCTTAAATATGATGTGATGGATGGTGGATGATATCCATAAAGTGCCATAAATGGGGTCATTTTTGTTGCAGTATGGAAGGAAGTGTTATACCACCATTCATC
>APFE031106432.1:82770-121047 GCA_000404065.3 Pinus taeda | reverse complement strand
AATGACAGGAATGGGAAATTTATCTTTAATAGTGAGCTTGTTGAGCTCCCTATAATCCAGACACATGCACCATGATCCATCCTTCTTGTGCACCAATACCACTTGAGCAGAGAAATAACTTTGACTAGGTTGAATTATACGAGCCTCTAGCATTTATGTAACCATATATTCAATTTCACTCTTTTGGGCATATGGATATCTGTAAGGCCTAATGTTTGGAGGAACACTTCCTAGAATCAAATGAATAGAATGATCATGATCATGAATAGGTGGGAGGCCTTTGGGAGTCTCAAATACCTTGGAATGAATATCTAATACTTTTTGGAGATCTGGAGAAATAAATGATTTCAATGTGGGAACCTCTAGCGAACATAATTGTGCAATTACACCTCATTGTTCTTTCTTTAGAATCTTTGTCATTCCGTTAGAGCTGATTATCATTCCTGGTTTCCCTGGGATACCCCTTAATTCAACTTCCTTTCCTTCCGAAGAAAATTCATGAAAATTTCTTGAAAATTAAAAGCTATCGTACCCAAAAATTATGGCCATTGGACTCCTAGTACAACATCAGCACCACCCATTGGAATGGAAAGCATTGGGCTATTCAATAATATTCTCCCATGGATAGCTTGATATTATTTCACTTTCCAAAGCAATTTATGGTTCCTCCACTTGCAACCATCACTTGACACTCTCGTGCTGGATATAGGAAGCAATTCAATTCCTTGGCTATCTTACAATGAATAAAATTATGGGTACTGCCCGAATCAATAAACACTATTACCTTTTTCTTCTTGATATGTCCTTCTATATTGATAATTTGAGTGGTAATTATGGCCAATGCATTACAAGATATGGTTAGATTCATTTATTCTTTCTCTAGGGTTTTTTCCTAGTGTATATCCTCTTATTTTTGTCTTTTGTGTTCCTTTTCTTCCTCCTCTTCACAATTTATGTAAAATATTTCTTCTCAACGCGCTTATGACCTTTAGTGTATTTTCTATCACAACTATAACAAATCCCTTTTTCTCTGTCTTCTTCCAATTTTTGTGGTGTCAACCTTGTAGGTTGTGGAAGGCTAGGGGCAACAACACTTCCATATTTATTTTTGTGAGTGGTAAGATTCCTTGTTGTCATAATTTTGCTTTCCATTTTTCTTGCCAACCTGAATGCCTTCTCCAGTGAATCAGGTTCCCAAAGGAAAACCTCATGTTGGATGTTATCCTTTAAAGTCCTTATGAACACATCAATCCTATTCTCCTATGGAATATCTTTTACCCTTATATTCAATTTTTGGAAGTCCTCAATGTGCTCCATCATTGAATCCTTTTGTTTGAGATTTATTAATTGGCTAAAAAAAGTGTTGCTTTTTGTAACTTCTTAATGTGCTATCAATTCATCCATAAAAATAGCCCAAGTGACAATTTTTTTACGAGAGAAAAGCCATCGATACCATACAAGCTGATTTGGTTCCAAATATAAAGTTGCAATGCATACCTTTTGTGTGTTTTGGACATTATGGAGATCGAAAAATTGCTCCATCTCTAGTATCCATGTTGTGGGATCCTTGCCATCAAACTTCCTCATATCAATCTTTGGAACATGGTGGTTCTTCAATCCAACATTAAAGTCTATGAAATCATGATTAACATTTATTTTTTTCTCATCATGAGTTTTCTTTACTACCCTTTCGCCATTAGTAAGCATTTCTTGTAGAATTTTTTTCAAATCTATCTTCAAATATTACATCTTATCTTCCACACCATCCATCTTAGCTTCCAAACCATCCATCTTAGCTTCCATGCCTCCATCTTAGCTTCCACCTCATTCATCTTAGCTTCTACACCTTTTTTAAACCATCCATCTTATCTTTTATGCCCTTCTTTAAACCATCCATCTTATCATCTACACCAAACATCTTAGCTTCTATGTCTTTATTTAAATCATCAACCTTAGCTTCTGTTACTTTTTCTGTAAGTGAAATTTAAACCATCCATCTTAGCTTTTATGCCCTTCTTTAAACCATCCATCTTATCTTCTACACCACACATCTTAGCTTCTATGTCTTTCTTTAAACCATCAACCTTAGCTTTTGTTACTTTTTCTGCAAGTGAAATTTGTTGCACTTGGTCTCATAATTTTGATATATCATGTTGGATTTGTTCCTCTTCTTCATGAATCATGCTAGATCTTTAAGATTTCTTACTAGGTTTTTCCATTTTCTTTCCTCGAGGCATCAATTTCTCATAATAATGCTTCACTATATCCTTTGAATTCCTTCAAACTAATTTTTCAAACCAAACGTATGCAAAAATTTAAAAATACTACACACCATTTTTCACTTTGTAGGAGCTCGATACTGAAACGAATCTAACTCTGTAATTTTGGATCTACAAGGTCTGAAATTATGATCTCTAGTACCCCTCTGTGCCCTCTTTCCAATGCCACCAATCTGATCGAAATTGGATTCTCCAAGACAGAGTTATGCCTCACATGCCAAGATGACCTACTTATATAATTTTTAAGTAGAGTGATCTTGTACGAAGTGCCATGTGTTACTGTTTCGATCTTAAAACCTAAAAATAATATATAAAAAATCAAAGTCTATCCTCTTTCTGTAGTTTCTGACGAAATTTCAATCTGATTCTTACAGAGAAAGTTACGACGCTTTTCCCAAGGTCACCTGTTTAGAACTTAATTTAGGAGTCTACAAGAACCCTAACTAACTTAGATTATATATCTGTAAATATAGCTAGACAAGATCTAAAATTCGGACCCAAACTTCACCAAGAATTTGGCTCTAGTGAGTTTTAATTTAAGATTCTGAACCTTCCTAGAAAAATAATTATAGCAAAACTTCCACGATGACCTCTTTGTGATGAAATTGTAGATCTTGCAAAAAACATAACTTCGCCAGATCATATCTCCGAAAATATAGCGAGCAATGATTTGAAATTTGGACCCAAGGTTTAGACTGATTGCTTCCCAAAGGGGTTTTCTTTTAGCTTTTGAAACTTTGTAGCAAAAAATTTACAGTGAAAATTCCAAGATGACCTGTTTGGAGTAGCGAAACCCTAGAATTCAAATCTCTGATACCAAATGTTATGAAACCAACTCACAAAAAGATAGAAAAGAAAGATCAACGCCTTAGAATTCAACATCTTCAAGGGGAAAACCTCCTTTACATTACATAAATGAACAATTCTTGGATGATAAAAATGAAAAAACCTTCTTTCTATACATAGGAGTCTAAGGGGTCACAATATAACCAAAGTCAACCTTACAATAATAATATAAGGACAAAAAAATAACATTAGTGGGCTTCTATGGGGAACGATAATAAAAATATGGGGACAATAGGTGCACAACAATAATAATAAGAGATATAGTGACAATAGCAATGGGGGAATCACTAGTATTGTAGGGACCTAATAGAATCAAACCCTGATTTGGATCAAAACATACAAAGAAGTAGTCTATAATAGCAAGATATTTTATTTCTGTAGTCATCATCAAAATACCACAAAGACCCTTATCAAATTTTCTACAAAGAAAGATAGTTCGAACGACCTCAAAATCGAAGATCACATCATCTTGGAGAGAGTCAAAATCCTAGAAGCAATCTTGGTCTACACTACAAAAGAAGGCAAAGCATATTGAAGGCAAGAAGGAAAATCATATTCAAGGAAAGAAGGCATAGTCATCTCCAATAAAGGATCATCTGCTTGCCCTAGAAGAAGATCATCAAAAGAGGAAAAAAATCATCCTCATCAAAAGGAACAACCTCTTCTATTAAAGAATGGCTTTCCATCTGAGAGAAGATCATCCAGGAGGAATCTCTAATACATATTATTCAAACATCATCAAATTGATCAAGTAGAAGAGTTCACCTTCACTTGTCAAGTAAGTATATTTCATTATATAATCAAGTTTTGTTAAATGAATTCATGTTTGCAAGGAGATCGATAAATTGGTTATGTAATCAAAATTCCCTACATAAGAAAGGAGGATAGATATAGTCCCAATAAGAGAATTCATATGGAATTAGTCCTAGGTCCTCTCATCCCTATGTAGAAGGAGAGGTGACATAAAAGAGAGATATGAAATGCTAGAAGATATGCTCTCTGAAATGTAGTGAAGAAGGTCATATCACTTAGACCTGATTGAAGGTATCAAATAATGAAGGAATATCATCATAACATCTCAATCAGGAGATGAAGACAATCATAATTGTTCTAACTAATATGCAAGGTAACAAATTTCCATGAACAAGAATATTACCTCAATCAAAAATTTATGGTCTCTACGCTATATAGATAAATACAAGTTGATAGAAAAAGTATTGAAGGTTAAAATGACTCAAACATGTGTAGAAAGGAAAGGGAAGTTTGGTACTCAATCAAGACATAATAGTATAGCTAAGGTTCAATGTTATGGAAATATTATGGAAATAAACTCATATCACTAGAAAGATAGAGGAAGATGAAGGAAAGGGCCAAGGAAAGAGGGAGTAACAGATCTTTGCTATGATTGAAGCGGTTTCGCTCAATCAAGGAAGTTGTTGAAAGAATCCTAGATGACCTAAAGGTAAAATGAGGTATGTATACTTGTATTTAATATTATAAATCCATGTAATATGGTTGCAGGTAACATGGATCACTACTTATATATTAAGAAACATGATTAAGAGAAAATTATCTTCTCCTCTAAAAGGATGCAGGAAGACATAAGTCACACTAGATGAAATCAACATAATATGTCCTCATATGAGGTATGAGGTGGTTGACTACAATTAAGAAACTATGATTGAGAGCTCCTGTGAATGGAATGTGTGAGGAAGGAAGAGATCGTGAGATATAAAACCATGATAAAAGCAATCTAAATCCAAAGGCCAAGAAGAGTTGACTTAGAAATATCCCGAAAAGATATGAAGACCATGATGGAAGCCTAAAAAAGATGAAGATGCTTGACAATGGATATCTTTAGGAGATGTGTCAACATGTATGCATGATGTTGATACCTACAAGAGGATGTCATCACGAAGAGTCATCTTGTAAGGTATGATTTTATTTAATGTTATGTTTTGATTTCTTGAATAATATTTGGATGAGTTCATGCAAGGCTACTAGAAAAAGAGTTGTAAGTACAAGTATAGCTAGCATTCATGTGGTGGATGGAAATCAATGAAAGAATCATGATGAATAAGTAGTGATATGACGAAGGTTCCAGATATGTATCAAGAAGGCCACTTTCCATGAAGAAAGGAATGGCATGACAAACCAAGAAGCAAAGTGATGGATGGCTAATTCCCTACAAGGAAGAAGCTCAATTGAATTTCATGACATCAAGGAAATAAATTAATTAAGTAGATAAAGGACCTGTGAAGAAGAAGCAGTTGATGAAAAAGGAGAGTCCCCAGTTAAGAGGGAGCTTTGGAAAGTCCTTAATTGAGAGGGAGCTTGGGCAAGTTCCTATTCAGGGGGAACTTGGTTACATTCTTTTACATGAATGGGCATTTCTTCTCTAGCTAAGAGGGAGAGATAGACACAACATTCTTGTCTTCACTTGTGAAGAAGGAATGGAGGATTGGGTAATCATATGGCATCTGATGCTCTTTGATGATGTGTAGGTAATCCAAGAGAAGAGTACGCAAGAGTACCAATCTTTTATGATTGGGAATGCAATATAATAATAGTCCTTGAAGGTCATACTCAATGAACGCCCGGGTGGGTATGTACCTTGAGAGACAATGATGAAGGTACCTATAATCATTGGTCTCATCATCATTGTATCTCATGGTATCATGGAGAGATGAACCTGTTAGTCAAGGCCTTGCACTGTGACAATGATAATTGATATGATGATATAGAGATGGGATTACCAATCTGATTCTTCTTATTGGGTTGTGTTATATTCTTTCCATGACTAGCCCACATAGTTAAGTGGGGGGTTAGAGGGGGGGGAGGAACTCCCCCTTCATTGCACTGATTGTGTAGCAAGGGGGTCACAGGGGGGTTTGATGGGGGCGAGTAGCCCCCCTCTACGAGGTTCGGGGAAACGGCTCGAGAAATTGTTTTTTGGACCCTATATTAGGTTGAGTAGACCTACCTATGGTTTTGTGCATGGTTTTTGCACATGGTTTTAGACGCGATGATTTTTGGTCCATTTTTTTGGAGGCGATGATTTTTCGATCCATGGTATGAGATGCTTTAGCATGTATAAATAAGTATTGTAAGATTGAAAGGAACATAATGAAAAATCAAGCTGGTAGTCCTAGTTTTGGGATCTAGGGGAAAATCTCTTTGTACATGTGTTTTATGTGTTATGCTCTCCCATTGTTTATTTTCTGTGTTTTATAATTCATATGTAGGTAATTTCTGTATGGGATTAAAACCTACATTTGGTATCAAATCTGTTTTGGCTTCAAGGGGATGCCTTTGTTGCTGAGGGGTTTCACTCGGGCCTGTGGTAGACCCTGTTCAGTGAGAGGTCTCAGGGATCGATTCTGGTGGTGAAAGAAGATGACGAGATGTGGAAAGATAGAGATCAACAAATTTAATGGACAAAGTTTTGAGTTGTGGAAACTCAAGATGGAGGATCTATTGGTGGATAAAGATGAGTGAACCATGGTAGATCCACATACTAAACCAACGGGAGTGTCCGATGAAGAATGGAAGAAGTTAGATCAGAAGGTAAGAAGCACTATATGGTTATGTGCCTCAGATTCAGTATTGCTGAATGTATCAGGGGAAGCTACGGCTAAGGCTTTGTGGGACAAGTTAGGGACTTTGTACCAATCTAAGTCTCTGGTGAATAAATTGTTCCTTTGCAAAATGATGTATAACCTAAGGAGGAAAGATGGAGACTTGGTGACAAAGAATTTGAATGCATTTAATATTGTGGTAAGTCAGTTATTATTTGTTGATATTAAAATTTCTGATGAAGATAAGTGCATCAATTTTTTGTGTTATCTACCAGATTCGTGGGATAGTCTAGTTATTGTAATAGGTAGCAATGCAATTGCCTTGCAGTTTGATGAATAGGCTCATCCTTGCTAATGGAGGAGAGGAGGCAAGAAAATATGGAGATCTAGAATGGTGATTCCTTTTCTGTACGAGGATGGTCCCAAAACAGAAACAAAAATAAGTCATCGAGTGGGAGATCTAAATCTAGAGGGAGATCTGAATATGCAGGAAAACTTGTAAAGGTAGTTTGCTGGAAATGCAGAAAGGAAGGGCACAACAAAAGGGATATAAATCTAAAGCTCCTGACAAAGTAAAGGGATCTGATGATCCTCCTACTGCAAAAGTGAAAACCACCTCATATGAAGGTAGGGATGTGTACTTGGCTTCTTCAAGTGCCCATGTAGATCATGAGGCATGGTTGATTCACTCAGATGCATCCTTTCACTTCACTCCCCATAGAGAGTGTTTCTGCGAGTATGATAAATACAATGGTGGTGATGTCTTCTTAGGGGATGATGGGGAGGCTAGAATTGTTTTTCGTAGAAAATTAAAATTGAAGTTGCAAGGTGGAAGGGTTAGAACACTTTTGGTTGTTCTACATATTCATGCATTGGCCATAAATCAAATTTCTCTAAGAAAGTTGGATGATGCACGTGTAAAAATAGTGTTCAAAAAGGATACGTGCAAGATGGTTAGGGGAGCATTGGTATTGTTGCGGGGAGTTAGGATTAGAAATTTGTACAAGATGCAAGGTAGCACTATTTTTGATGGGTGCAACAATTTTGTGGTTCCTGAAAGTGGAGCAGAAAATGTAGTGGTCTCGTGAGAGAAGACGATGTTGTGGCATCATATTCTTGGACATATTGGAGAGAAGGGCCTTCAAATACTTCATGGTAAAGGTATGGTAGAAGGTATGAGTAATAGCTCTCTGGATTTTCATTTATGTGAAAATTGTGTATATGGGAAGCAGGATTGACTCAGTTTCCCCTCTAGTGGTAAGAGGGCGAAACATATATTAGAACTTATGCATAGTGATGTGTTTGAACATGTGAAGGTTCCATCACCGAGTAAGTTTGTGTATTATGTATCATTTATAGATGAATTCTCAAGGAATACATGGATATATTTCCTTAAGAAGAAATCTAAAGTCTTTGACACATTTAAAGAATTTAAGGCTCTAGTGGAAAACTAGATAGAGAAGAAAATAAAGGTGTTGAGGTCAGATAACAGTGGAGAGTTTTACAGCAAGGAGTTTAAAGAATTTTGTAAGAAGTGTGGTATAGCATGATGGAAGAATACTCCATACACACCTCAGAAAAATGGAGTTGTAGAAAGAATGAACAAGAAGTTGATGGAAAGAGCAAGAAGCATTCTTAGTGGTGTCGGGTTAGGAAAGGAATTATAGGCAGAGGGAGTGGAGACAACATGTTACTTGGTCAACAGATAACCTTCATCAACATTGGAGGATAAGACTCCACAAGAGTTATGGACTAGTAAGAAACCCTCTCTTTCACATCTAAGGGTATTTGTATGTGATGCATATGTACATGTTACAAAGGCGAAAAGAACAATGTTGGATAATAAATATGAAAAGTGCATATTTATTGGGTATAAGGATGGGTTAAATGGTTATAAGATTTGGAACCCAATAACAAGGAAGGTTGTGTACATCTGAGATCTGGTTTATAGAGAGGTGAAATATGTTATTAAACATGAAGTCTAACCAAACTAACCAGAGAATATAGCTTTTGAGGTTAAGGAAGAAGAATAAAACTCTATAGCAGAGGAGGAATCAGAAGATGAAGAGCCACAAACTCTAGGTGTTAGAAGATCAGTTCGAGAAAGAAGGCAGCTAGAAAGGTATAGTCCATCTGCTTTCTATTCAAATTTTTCTTTGTCTATTATTGATGATGATCCCAGAACTGTGAAGGAAGTAGTAGATTCATAGGATGGAAAACTTTGGAAAGAGTCCATGGTTGACGAAATGGCATCTTTTCACAAAAATGAGGATTGGGATCTGGTGGAGTTGTTAGCTGGAAGGAAACCCATTGGCAGAAAATGGGTGTTCAAGAAGAAGACAAATGTAGAAGGAAAGGTGGAGAAATACAAAGCTCAGTTGATAGAAAAAGGTTATTCCCAGGTGTCAGGAATTGATTTTGGTGATATGTTTTCTCCTATTTCCAAGGTAGCTTCTATTAGATTACTTTTATCTGTTGTTGTTGCTTTTGATTTTGAGGTAGAATAGATGGATGTCAATACAACATTTCTTCATAGGGATTTGGAAGATGAGATCTACATGAAGCAACCTGAAGGCTTTGCAGTGAAGGGTAAGAAAGAACTGGTATGCAAGTTAGAGATGTCTTTATATCGGTTAAAACAGTCACCAAGGATGTGGTATCAGAAATTTGATACATTTATACGGGGACTTGGCTTCACCAGAAGTAAAGCAAATCACTGTGTGTATTTTAAATTAACTAGTGACTGTGTTATTTATTTGGTCTTGTATGTGGGTGATATGTTGTTGGTTGGATAACAAAGAAATTATCCAGGATTTGAAGACCCAATTGTCCTCCAAATTTGACATGAAAGATATTGGTGCTACAAAATATATTTTGGGCATGGAAATTAAAAGAGATTGGGAAAAGAGGAAGCTCTAGTTAAACTAGAGGAAGTATGTCAAGACAATACTGCAAAGGTTTAATACGCAGGATAGTAAACTGGTGAAGATTCCTATTCCTGTAGGTGTAAAGTTATCTGCTGAATAGTGTCCCAAGACACAAGAAGAGGAAGAGGATATGTCTCATGTTCCATATGCAAGTGCAGTCGGTACCTTGATGTATGCAATGGTCTATACTAGACCAGACATTGCATAGGCGGTGGGAGTATTGAGCAGGTTTATGTCAAAACCAGAAGGAGCATTGGACAATAGTGAATCGAGTTTTCATGTATTTGCATGGCATTAGCGATTATGGTTTATGCTACCAATGAAGACCAGGACTGGATGAAATTTTGGGTATCTGTGGCTTTGTTGATGCGGACTGGGCTGGAGATCTAGATCAAAGAAGATCTACAAGTGTGTATGTGTTTAACCTATTTGGAGGTGCAGTCAGTTGGATGAGTAAAAAACAATCTCTAGTGGCACTATCAACTATAGAGGCAGAATACATGGTAGCCACTCATGCAAACAATGAAGTAGTTTGGTTACAGAGATTGTGTTCAAGTATGGGGTTAGTACAGGGAACTATAAGGACAGGCTGTGACAACAATTTTCTTAGCAAAGAACCCTCATTACCATTCAAAGACAAAGCACATTAATGTTAAATATCACTTTGTGAGGGATATAATAGAAGACAAAAAGGTTTTGTTGGTAAAGGTGGACACTTTGAAGAATACTAGAGATGCATTGACAAAATCTGTGAGCTTTGAGAAGTTCTCTTGGTGTAGAGAAACAATGGGTGTTGAAGGGCTGGATAAATGACTAAGCTCTCTTGTGGCCTCCTATGGAAGAAAACAACAAGTGATAGAATGTTGGGATGTGTTATATTCTTTCCATGACTAGTCCATGTAGTTAACCAAGGGGTTAGAGGGGGGGCGGAGCCTCCCTTCATTGCACCGATTGTACAATGGGGGGGCCACAGGGGGATAGAAACCCCCCCTGTCTGGGGGTTTGGAGGGGGGGTAGGTAGCCCCCCTTGTACGAGGTCTCGGGCAGTGGCACGAGAAATATTTTTTTGGACCCTATATTAGGTTGGGCAGACCTACCTATGCTTTTGTGCATGGTTTTCACACATGGTTTTGGACATGATGCTTTTCGGTCCATGGTGTTGGACACGATGGTTTTCTGGTCCATGATATTGGATGCTTTGGCATGTATAAATATGTATTGTAACATTAAAAGTAACATAATGCAAAATCAAGATGGTAGTCCTAGTTTTGAGATCCAGGGGAAAATCTCTATGTATATGTGTTTTATGTGTTATGCTCTCGCATTCTTTATTTTCTATGTTTTAGAATTCGTATGCAGGTAATTTCTATAGGGGGTTAAAACCTACACTTTTTATGAGATATTCTCTAGATCGAGAATGACCAAGTACCATTATGAATGCCTCCCTAGTTAAGAGGGAGTGTTGAAGAAAGTGTAACTAGGCTCGATCTTCATAAATGTAATTTTTATCTTTGTAATGGTAAAAGAAAATAAATATTACTTTTGTAAATTGTAAAAATGAGTTTCTTTCTCATTTAATAGGTCTAGCAAGTGTTGAAGTGTTATAGGAAAGTCAAAGAGTCAAATAAATGTTGAATAACCCTTCTTGGGCATATATAAAATGTATTTGAGTCATAAAAAATGTCAAGAAGCCCTACAAAATAACAACCACAATTATCTTCATCATGTTGGCCAAAAAAATAAATTAAATGTAGTCATGTCATGTCATATAATGCGACACATCAATTCATTGTCATGTCAGCTAATTATGGAGGAAAAACAACTATAAATACTTCGATAGGGTCACCATAGGAAACACAGAAACTTAGATTTTTCTCTGATCTTTGGATGGGTATAGGAGGTATAGGAGGAAACTTTTAGATGTCTTTCTTAGAGATCTAAAACTCCGGATGCATACATGAAGATACAATCTCAGACACCTTTGCAATCTTCATGGATAATTACAATAATAAAATTACAATCTCATCCTCCTCAGTGATGATTGTCTCAGTGTATATATGATAATAATCTTAGTGCAAGGAAAATAGTGGTTGTATCTGTGTAGTGCTAATCACTATATTTGTGATGGAGAAAATGGGAGATGATACACTATCTAGACAAATGATCTCTACCTCAACATAATTATGATCCCACAGTAATATACTCAACATACTAGACAAGGTCATAATGAAGACCTAAATGAGGACAAGGGACCCCGTTGACATGGTGAAGTAGCAGTAATAAATATCTGAGTGATGCAGTAGTGATGGCCACAATGGTGTAGCAATGATGATGATCTAAGAATTGATGAAGAAGAGGATTGATGTCTTGGTCTTGAAGTAGCCTAATAGGTCAAGGGTCATGGTCTTGGTATTTGTCAGTTGGAATCTATATAAGTAGAAATTTGTGTAGGTTCTCCTCTCCAAGAGGGAGAGATATTGGCCTTGGTAGAAAGCCAAGCATCTTGTGTTCTTGTCTCTTTTCTCATAACAATTTGATGAATATGCCAAGACACACCCTAATAAGAACAAATGAATATTGTACTAAAAGAAAAATTAAAATTCCTCCCAAGTAGTTATCATGCTAGAAGAATCTTATTAACTTGATTTTCACTATATTCTTCAACATGTGGAACCCTGCAACATCTGGGTAGTAGTAGGAGAATTGGGTCCAACCGATGGATGGTTTGATGGAGTCGTAGTTTTGTTTCACCACTTCTCTCTTTTTTTACATATATGTAAATATATTTTGTTTTTTTTTTTACTAATTTTTTTTTTTTAATTTATTTGTTTTATTAATTTTTATTAATTTCCTTTTTATTTATGTATAGTTGATTTCAGATTTTTTTCATTTTTTTTTTAATTCCTTTCAACCTCTTTTCTTTATAATTTTCTTTTTCCATTTTATTTTTATTTTTGTTAATTAATTATTTTTTTCTCGCTTTGACTTTCTTTTCTTCCTTATTTTATTTTTTATATTTTTTTCCTTTGACTTTTTTTTTTCCTTACATCTTTTTTAATCGCCAAAGGCTTTTTTATCCTCCACAATATCCAAAGACTGAGAAAGGCGATCGAAGGAGGTAACCTAAAACCACTTACGGTTTAACAACTAGCCCTACCAAAGCAGAGAGGGCTCTCTATATGATCTCACAACCAATGATGACTGGAGTGGGAAAAAGATATTATGTTTAGCCCTAGGGTTTTGAATATTTTAAGGTTTTTTTTGAATCAAGAGTGGAAATTAGGGAACTAGGCCAAAAGATCAAAGCCTTCAGTTGCAAGAGATATAAGGGAGCAAGGTAGGCATGCCTTTGTGATACTTTGGGGTTTTGTCAATGTAGTGTAGGGTGGAAAAGCAAAGATCAAAATGAGCATAACAAGCATGAACTCATTTATCAGAATACAAGTGACATAAACATGAAGTTCCTAAGAAAAAGATCTTAAAATTAATAATTATGTTTAACACCTCTTAGGAAAATTAGTGAAAAGCATAGATATGGAAAGAAGATCAAATTATCATTCATATAAAACTATAGAAGAGAGAAAACATTATCACAAGCTCACAACACAAGAATTCCTAAATAATAGTTGCAATTGTCCTTTGATTTCTTGTAAAAAGTGATGAAGTACAAGCTCCAAGAGTTCTACTCACTCATTTCCAACATGTTCTCTCACTGAAAAATAGATACATATACACTACAAAACCATCTTCCCCTCACTTAGGGTCAAATCCTTAAGTTTAGGAACCCATTACATGAAGTTCTCAAAAAAACCCTAATGTCTAGGGAGGTTAAAACAAATCCTCATTTCAAACTTTGATTAAACTCCTCCTAAAAAATAAGGGCTAAATTTACATGGAAAAAACTCTAACAATATTATTTACCACTCATTACATCATAATTACATGAAGCATAATTACATGAAACATAATGAAGATTTTTGGAGGGGTTCCTTTACTCCAAATTTATCTTGTGATAGCTCATTGGAAGGATCTATTTGTCTAGTACCCTATAGAGTCCTTAAGCACTTAAAAATATTGATTTTAGCTCTCCAAAATGAAATTCTCCCACATCTACTCTAAAAACATAGCGTGCTCCTCAAAAAGAGGACAAAAAGGTGTTTTTAAGGGACTTCGTGGAATTTTTGACTTGCTAGATCATGGTGTAGTAGAGGTATGATTTTCTTAGATTGATGTAGATGTCAAAAGGAATCCAAAAATTTAAGACGTTTATTAAATAGAGGCCCCCAGTAAAAACATAGCATGGGCCACGGTACCTTTTCTCACCAAAACCTGCTAAAAATTGGAAAAATGCGCAAAACTGAAAATTGCCAAAATTCCTCAAAATTTGCTCCATTGACCCTTTCAAAGATAATTCAAAATATCAAGGATTCATAAAAAAGGAACTCCAAGTTATCCTTCTCCTTGAGCTTCTCTAGGATTTTCTTTAGTTTTGCCTTAATGCTCTTAACCCTAATTTGACAAATCTTGTTTCGGATGTAGTAATGCCTATCCATGTGCCTTTGCAAGTTGGTGTCCCTATTGGCCTTCTCAAGAAGCTTCTCCAAGTGGAAATTAACCTTATACAACAAATAATCTCTCCCTTTCTCAACATCTTTTGTAATAGATGTTTCACTTATTTGGTCTTCTTTGCTCTTTATGCCCTTTGTGCTAGGCCTCTTTGGATTGACTTGAAACTTATTTTACTCCATTTTCTCTGAACGAATGACTTTATTACCTTTACTTGCCTCATCTTCTACACCAATTCTAGGTTTTGACATTATTATTTGATTCACTTTCAGTTGCCTATTTTCCTGCTATAGAAATGTAATCATGTAGTTGGCTTTAGCCAAATCATCTTTAAAATCTCTAATCTAAACCTCTTTCTCATGAACATGCTCATGGAGTGATGTCTTAAGGTGATGTGGAGATGCTTTCATGTCACCTGAAGTAGTCCTCGCCCTTTCCTCTCCTCTAAGAGAAAACACAACCCTCTTTCCTCTGATGTAGGTTAGAGTGATTTCTGCCCTAGGTTCATTCTTCACCGGAACTCTACTAGTTGAGCCAACCTCCCTTGGTCTGGATAATGTTGGTGTTGTAATGTGGCTAGTAGGCTAACTATTAGAGGGTGGAAAAACTGTGGACTGCATGAAGGTTTTCCAAGAGATATTGTTTTGTCCAAGCTGGTGTAGGACAATTATTTTAATCAAATAATGGCATTATAGACTAGCGTGGTGGTCACCTTTTCTATTTTTCACCTTTTCTTCCATCTTGACCAAATTTCTGTAAAGGTAGTGAGGTAGTTTGAGAGGTTTTACACTAGTGAAGTGCATCAACAATCTAACATGATACTTATACACTGCTCAAAACCTACCCTTACATGTAAAATATTTCGTGATTTACTTCATTAATGGAGAAAACATTTCAAGAAACAAACTAAAAAGGAAAACACTCTTGGGAGCCTCTTTGAACTGAATTTTGATGAAAGCCCTGTAATTTGAAATGTCCAAATTTGAGTTTTTGAGCAACTCTTCCCCACTGTTCAGTATCCCTCTGGAAGTAGCTATTGTCTTTGATGAAATGATGATCTCCATGCCTCAAATATTGAGTTATCTCCTCTAAGGTTTGTGGAAAACAGGCTGGTTAGTTTAGCATGATAACCTACATGTTGGATTTGCTAACAAAACCTTAGGCGACCAACATTATGGACACACTTCTTAGAAAATGGTGAGGAGAACAAATCATGAGTGTTACGGGGTTCAAATCTTGACACCTATCCTCCCTTGTTGTAGGTTTTCTTTTCAATTTGCATGTTTAGATGTTGCACAACAATCTAGGCTATGAGGAATGGGAAACCATGGTTTTAGTTAGGGAAACTGGGACTTAGGTTTTGATATTTGAAGTGAGGAGAAGGAGGAGTTATGGAGGGAATTAAGAAATGGGAAAATTTTTCTAGGTGGGTAGGGGTCTTAGGGAGCTTAGAGAAGTAATAAATAGGATATGGGGTGATGGGAAGTGCATCAAGCAATTTGTAGATAGTCCACACTACCCTTCTACTGAAAACATAGCGCGGGGTATAGGATTTACCGTAGAAGTTATGGGGATGAATGGGAAGGGTTAGAAATGATAAAGGATTTATATATCAGTGTGATTAAGGGTATACTATATAGGGAAACTAGTTTAGTTGTGTCAAAATCAAACCATTGAGTAAAAAAATGAAAACGTAGCGTAGAAACCCTAGTAGAGAGTTCCACACACAAAATCTGAAAATTTCACTTACTAAGGTGGTGTTTGCTTTAAAAGTTACTTGTATTAATTTGGAGAGGCCTTCTTTTGCTGTAGAAAAGGATTGGATTTGTTCCTTTGCCTCACACTTCAGAAAACACACCGTTAAGATGAAAACATAGTGAAATGGGTAGAAAACGTAGCAAATGCACAAAATGTAGTGAGCAGGTTTGAAAACACGGTGAAGAGGCACAAAGTGTAACACAATGGTGGAAAATGCACTGGGAGAGTAGGAATTGATGCTAAGTGAGTCTTGTGAGTTATGAATGAGCAATTGGAGTCTTTGTACATGTGAAATGATGAAAAAAATAGTGTGGATGTCTATAAAACATACAAAATCACTTTTTCTTGTATATGTCAAAGGATGACAATATACCTTTTTATTTTGCAACAATATCTTCATAAATGTTGCTTTTATTACCTTTATTTCCTAACATGCTATCTCCCTTGGTGTGAATACTTAAGACACATAACAATGATGGCTTCTTGCTTTGAAATTGGACATAGTAATGGAAATACCAGTGGAAACCCTAGACCAAGACATGTATGCTGACACTTCAACTGATTCGAGACCAATGATGACATGAACATGACAACTAATGAGAACGATTTTTACTAAAGGGAGTAGCACTGACCTAGACTAAAAAACAAATTATCAAAATGTTTATTTGAAGACTTACTGAAACCATAAAAAGTTTGACCTAATACCCTAGAAAAACTTTGAAAGATCATATTTGATCACTGGTGATTGGCATGACTCACAAGCACTAACAAGATTGACGAAGAATCCGGTAAAATTAAGAACCTCCAAGTATATAGTGAAATTATTGATCATGATGACAACTAATTTGACGAAGAATTTAATGGCCAATAAATGACATAAGAGAATGTGGCTCTAATACTAATGTAATAAACAAAGCTCATATACTCAGAGGAATGCTCTGATACCAATGTAACGAACAAAATTTGTAATGTACAATAATATTCAGAACACTTGGTACACGAACACATCCATTGAGGAGAACGAACATATATTATATAGTGTATAAAAGAATTGATATTAGATGACAATGTGTTTATATACCTAGGCAGATACGTCTTCACCAGAAATCATGTCCTTAGGGACATCTCTTCGTTAATTAATTACTAGTTAGTTAATCATTATTTATTATTATTATTATTTTACGTTATTATTATTATTTTATATATTTTTTATTCATAATAGAAAATAATTTGAAAATATGGAAAATAAATTAAGACACTAAACACAAACAAGAGGAAATGAAAAGAATGAAATAATTTGGATAATGAGTGCAATAAAGGAACCTTGAATCTTATAATTGTTGGTATAAGCCAGAAAAGATATGAGGACACATTAGAAATAGTAAAATATGAACTAAGAAGTCAAAAATTTAAATAAATTATCTCAGCGAAGCAAGAAGGTTGGGCAAGATACTTGAGAATAAATAATAGATTGATTTGTGCTAATACAAGTTGTAGTGGCCATAAATTTGACATACTTAGTAAATATTCAAGATTTAAAGTGATATGTAACTTTATAAATCATGATTTCATTACAAAAAAGCAAGTTGAGTTAAAGGAGGTTGAAAAAGTAAAGGAATCAAGACAAGGAGGAAAATGAGCAAATATTAGAAACATGAAAGATATTATTAAATATAAAGACCAAAACGAGAGTAACAAATAAGAATTTGGAACACTTCATATCCTTTTTTGGAACTTTCATGGCTTTCATTGATGTAATGGTATTATGTTAAGTTAGATCCTTTGTGAAATTGATATTATTTTGAGTTGAAATTTCAGAGCATGATGAGTCTAAGGTACATCACATACGTGGATTAATTTTGTGGTTATCCTGGAATAAGAGATCCACGTGCATAGGTATTAGAGGAATAACCTAATATATAAAAGAGAATATTTCTACTCACACTCGACATCGTAACATTGATCCTATCAATCAGAATATCTGGGTTGAAATATCTAACATTAATGCTAAGACGATCTATGTGACAATTGCTTATTTGACACCTTTCAATCCTACCTTTTATTAGAAGAACAATCTAAATAAAAAATTTCCTTATAATACCATAGAACAAGGTATTCATAGTCTTAAGAATCAAGGTAATATCCTCTTTTCAGGTAACTTCAATGATAGAACCCCAATTAACAAGCTATTATCCTAAGGAATGATTCCAACCCTCACCCTCTTTGGCTAAATGAAAAACTTATTTAGCTAATAAATACAAAAAATACTCTACAAACTTGCCCAAGAATTTATTTTGGTATTGATACACTCAAGATCTAAAGTTATGAAGACCTAGTAATTTGTAATGGCATAATAATGTCACAAAACTCCAATTACATGACTTGTATTCATTCGATCAAGAATAATGTCATTGATAATGTGATATATGACATCCCTATTTCCAACCAAGTTTTAAATTTTGACCCTTAAACTGACCATGATCTTGGATCTTATCATATAACTTTAATATTAAATCTAAACATTGCCATACACAAAAACCATGTTGTTTATTTTAATTTTCCTCTATTTCCATAATATTATTCTCACAAGCCTATCAAACTAACTTATGAGAGACCTTAGCTCCTATCACTTAACACTTATCAACATGCATACAAAATAATAATAATAGGAAGAGTGAGATGGAACACACCTTACATAGGAAGGCTGGTCTGTATTTACCCTTGGTAGATGAAAAATCCATAGATCCATTCCTTAGTTGCCTGCAAATAAAATACGAATAAATGTGTCAAAATTCACAATCCTACAACAATCTTAGCATTATGAAACCAATAAACCAAACTACACATACATTCATATGAAGTAAACACTGAATAAATGTGGAGGGAGACATTGTCTCTCATTATATAACAGAACATACAATATTTGCAACACCTTCAAGTTTCTTGACCTAATATCCTCCTCTCACCAATAGCCATAGCCAAGCTCACTGTATATTTTGATCTATCTCAAGTTATAGCTAAGTAATCAATCTGAAAACGTATTTCTATCTTAAGCTTCCTCCTTTTTCCCTCCTGGAGTATGTTTTCTTTTGTAGATGTGTTGACAAGGTAATTAGATAAACCAATATATCCCTTTAACCTAGAATGACTTTGTCCTTTCATCCTTATCTTGAATTTGATCATGTTTTTACCCTTAGAAAGTCTTATCCATCAACTTTAGCCACCTTGGACACTTCAATGTTGTATGTCTAAAGGTTTAGAGAATTCAACTCTTTTCTCCATAGTTTATGAGGTATTGCAACACCTTTTTCCATTGGCTTGGGAGAATTTGGGGGTGAAAACATAACATATTTCAAGGTTTCGATGAAGCTAATGCTATAATATAGACTTATTTATATCTTCCTTCTATAATGGACTCAAGAGAGTGCTATTTTAAGCTATAAGGAACAAGAAAGATAATTGTGAGAATTAAATGCACCCAATTTTTAACAAAACTAATTGATATCATATTAGACTATTTAAATAGGCATTTACCCCTCATTAGTTGTAAGGATAACATAAAATAAAAAGACTCTATGGTAATTTTCCTACAAACTCTCCACTTCCATTATCAATTTGTCTATCGAGGGATCATATAAAAACAAGTAGAACTATCAACCCTTGGTACGATAATGATTCCAAAATTCCTATATAAGTGATTAGGGATTTTGATAATTATTATTTAAAGATTGATAAGATGAGTACATGAAACGTCCTTACTAAAAGGAAGGAAACAAACTATAAACAAGAAATAAGAGTAGTTCATGCACCTATCTAAATCTAATCCTAGAATTTGGAGGAAATTGTAATTCATAAACTATAGAAAAAAATTTGATTCCCTTGAAGAATTGGAATTTGTACCTTAAAAGCCTTTAAGTTTCCTCTAATTCGATGGACACCATTTTGAATACCCGTAAAGAGGATGATATATTTTCTTTGTAAGGTATCAATTTATATTTAAGTTTATTGCTAATGGGAAAGCTATTGATATTCACTGTTACTTACTTGAAATTTTTTAAATGGAAGAGCCTATCATCATCCCTCATGTACACAAGCTCTTCAATTTGGTAGTGTAGCAAGGATTCTTTAAGACTTATATGTATAATCTTATTGGGCTTATGTTAAAAGTGGGGATAAAATCATTCCCTCTAATCATATAAACATTATGATTAGCCACATTTTATCTAAGTTGCATGAAATTAGTTTGGAAAATAAGATTAACCTATGGCTACATATCCATGGTAAAAGAGATGCCATGCTGGGATTAGGAGATATCATTCAATTGTGGGCCACCTTTTTACCTTTAGGATCATTGTAGAGGAATGTCACAATAAAAAAATGATTTCTTATGCTACTGTAATGACATTGGAAATGATTTTGACAACATTATGATGACAAAATTTTGGAATAAGCTAGAAGATATATTGGCTACACTCAATTTTCATTATTTTTGTGATGAGGTGGTATGATAATTTTATTTCCAAGTTGAAGAACTATGACGGTTGTTGAAAATAAATTAGATACAATATCAAAGTCAAGAATTTTTTGTCCTTATCCCCTACCCCTTTTGAGCACATTTATTAATAATATATAAAATATTTTTTGGAAGATGTAGGTTGTATTGGCCCCAATGACAGTGATATAGTCATAAATCTTCTTCTTTTATGTCACTGTTATTTTCTTTTTAGAAATATGTCATTATAATATTGGAAGGAAATTAAGAATCCTCCAATATTTTGCTCCAAAATGAGTGATTATTGATACTAATAAAAATAGCATCATAATAATTAAATCCAGAATGGCTACATATGATACTTTCATATATGACAACCACTTCCTGTAGAAAGTTTCTTTATATGCATATCTTGGAATTGATATCCATCACATTAAACTATATTGGGATTATAGCATTGAAAAAAGGATAAATCGACGATATAAAATTTATTATGGACTTGAAAACAATTTTCACTTCATTCATATTTGGATATACAATAAAATTAAAAGTAAAAATAAAAATAAAATCTCCTCTTTAAAACTTTTGTCACTCCTATGTTATATGGATGTGTGGGTTGTGGTTATAGTATCTCTAGTGAATCATTGAGAAGATCCAAAAGGAATTTCTAACCTACAATCTCAAGTTTAAAATAAATACCCTTTATCCTATCATCTTGATTAAAGCAATACTGAATTTCTAACCTACAATCTCAAGGTTAAAATAAATACTTTGTATCCTATCATCTTGATTGAAGCAATATTGAATTTCTAACCTACAATCTCAAGGTTAAAGTAAATACTCTCTATCCTATCATCTTGATTGAAGCAATACTTTCCCTCAGTAGAAGCATGACTATGATTTGGTATCTTATGTATGAAGAGAAGTTAAACAACGTGGATGTTGTGAGGTTTCCTAACTCGCTTCTACCTCTAGTCCAAATCCCCATCTTCGACTGAAATGGAGTGGCATAAGGATGCACCGACTTGGCATATTAGGAGATAAAGGATATTAAAAATAGTATTAAGTCAAAATTCAAGGAAAAAATCTGGAAACTAAGATATTATAATGAATTGATCGACCCCAATCTCAAAAATTAAATATATCTCCTTACCTTGACTAATGTCTACAAGAAAATAAACAAAACTAAAATAAGAAATATCTCATATGAGCTTGATAGTGAAACTCTACATTGGTCAATTCCCAAAATACCATTATATGAAAGAGTTTGTTACCTTTTCAACATTAAGATAGTTGAATATGAAAGTAAATTTATCTTAAAATCTCTATCTTCCACTTACATTCTATCTAATTACCAAAATGTTATGCAATTAACATTTTCGAGGTTTTAAGTCAACAAGACTTTGATGATCTTAGAGTGCTTCTCTTAATACTTTTCCAGCATAAGAATAAATTTCTAAATCATTTCTTGTAGCCTCTTAATTTTGAGATCCAACAGACCATATCATTCTTAAAAGACATTAATCATCATTATCATCAATCAACTTTAAGCATTAAATATATTTTCTTTTGATTGATATATATATCTATATATATATATGATTAAGTTGAATTGCATGACAATCTAAATATTTATATTTGATATGAGCACTATACATATTACATGTTAGAATTCAACTCAAACTAGCAATATAACAAAAATTCAACCAACCAAACTTACTTACCAAACTTACTTATATATATATAATTGGGAAAAGTTTATTATTTTCCTTATCAAATTCAATTCCCACAATTTCTATTATAATGACTTCTAATTTTGGTGTTAAGTCTAAATATTCATTGGACAACTTACAGAATATAAAATATATACAATTTATATTTAATTTTATATATAAATATTCACTTTTTTTTATTATATTAATTCTCATTATGAGTTTATATAAAATATAATAAAAAAAATGTAATAATATCTAGTTTTATTCTTTAGTCCAAATATTTACTCGCAACTAAGACTATTAAATATGTATATTTTAAGCCATAATAGTCAAATTATAATATAAATTATTATATAATTAAAATTTTCATAACCATTGAGTTTTTAATTTGATATAAAAAAATTAAGAACCAATTCATTTTAGAAAAGTCGTATGGCGCAATTTCATAAAAATTATAGATACTTTATTTAATTGCAGAATAACTGGATTGCTGGTTCATATAAAATGAGAGAAAAAAACTCCTGCAATTATATATCTTCATCTTCATACGTTCAGTAAACAAATTTCCACGTAAATAATAACAATTTCTTAAATGGCAAAAGCAGATTTCATTTAAAAGCTCATCTACCCTTAAATCTCTATGTTTCACAGACGTGTTCAGAAGAATAGCAACATTAGCATAAATTAATTCCAGAGGGATCGAATACAATACCATCATATCCTATCTGACCAACCCATCGAAGCGGGCCCGTGTAACACGTTATCTTTATGAGTTTCCAGATTATTGTATCGACTTTGCTTCAAAATTTTTATTGCGAAGAATTCTCAGGGTTTGAGACCTTGTGATAGTATATTCAGTATCGCTTCTTGCTTGATTTGTACCAGAAATTTGTTTGACAGAATTCGGAACCTCGGCCTTATTTGGGTGTCGGCCTTTTTGTTTGGTCACGCCTGAGTGTCTAGATTCAGGCCTCTTTGTGTCCTTCACTACATGTAAATAATTGACACATGACACTTCACTGCACATTGCTGGAAACTGCATAAACCCTTCCATCCCACTTGAATTTGACATACATGACAAGCTACTTACAGCTTGCTGTTGCGCACAATTTTGAGATACAGGTTCAATTTTTGCTCTTTTCCGTGAAGGCTGCTCAATCTGCTTCATGTCATGGATCACCATTACTGCTATACATTCTATGACGCAGATTGAACAGCCTCCACTAAAAAGAGCCAACACTGAATTTGCATCTCACAACTTTGCACAACAATAGGTTGAAGCTAGTGTCATGTGTCAACTTCGAGTGGGGATGCAAGGGTTTATACTGATGGAATCCGCAGATTTTTCGGCTATGCGTTGTGAAGGGGGAGTTTACATGAAAGGGGGAATTGCTAAACATCTGGTGAAGAAGACGAGTAGGCTTGAATGTAGACAGACAACGCGGCCAAATCGTAACGGCACCCAAACAACCTCAGGAAGAAAAATATCAAAAATTTGTCCCTATCGACGTATTTTTTTGAGGCCAAGATCAATTTTCTTATGGTGATAAAAATGTAGCGGATTATAGGCCCACTTCAATAGTTGATGAGATGGATGTGATAGTGTAGTAGTCGATTTTATAGTGCCAGGTTAATGCTCAGAGATATCATATTTTACTCTGAAGTTTTGGATATTTTAAAATAATGGATGGTTTAATAAGAATTTGGTTACTCGGAATACTGACTTCACTGCCACGTATCATACGTTTTCGAATCAACCGAGGGTGGCCTTCCTGGTCCAGTTTACTCGACTGTTTCCGTATTTTGGCCCCGCAGTTCGGTTCACGCAACACTTGAGCGGATGACCTGTCCGGCCAGGCTTTCGTTTCGATTTTTTTTCTGCCACCTTTAATGGTTTTTTTAATACGTAACTATTCTTTTGTGTTTTCTGTGGTGTCATTATCTGCCTATTGCTTTCTATTGAGATACTAATGGGCATGGGTGTTACACCCTGGTCAATCAAGTAGGGTAGTTGTTTCTTCGATGCACATATTACTTTTATCAATATTATATCATGACAATATAGTTAATATATTTTAATGCACATATTACTTTTATCAATATTATATGATGACAATATAGTTAATATATTTTAAGTATCGGAATGGATATGGACTAGGAGATTTTATAAGCATTGAGCTGACAGAAATGAAATTAGATAAGAATAGAGATGTAGATTAAAAATATAGATTATTTTATTTAGACAATTATATAGGGATTTATTTAAATGCTTTAAAATTTATATAAAATTAATGAGATAAAAAATATTTTTACTAAATGCCAATATAAATATTTTTGAAAACAAATGATAAAATAAAATTCTGTATTCAAGTTTTGTGATCCTATGAATTAATAAAGTTTTTCATGGAATATTATGTGAGAGAGTTTGTTGCCAACCGTTTCCAACCACAAATTTTGTTATTATAATTTTAGTTATTTATTAAATATATGAATTGTTATGTTATAATTTTGTTTTTTTTAATCTATTATATTAAAGATGTTGTAATGTGTTAATATCTTCTACGAAGTCAAATGAAATAAAAATAAAAATAAAATCATTTTTTCTATAGTATTTATTTTTAAGGTCTTAAATTTTCCTGGTATTAATCTTTAATGTAATCTATTTAAAAGCTAATAATTAAACCTACCAAGGGCTAAGAGGGATTAAATCTCTCTTCACTCTAAAAGAGGTTTACACTATAAGAGATTTGATAGATTTGGAGTTAAAATAGAGCTAGGACGATTGATAGTTGTAAGTTAGTGTAAATGCATAAGGTTGGTATTGTCATAGTTATAATAAAATAAATATTAAGCAAAGCCTTTAGGTAGAAATCACATAAGAGAATTTTTTGGCCCAAGAGTTTCTAACCAACAAGTGCGGTTCATCATTAGGAACAATTAGCTAGAGTTTCTAACCAACAAGTGTGGTTCATCATTAGGAACAATTAGCTAGTGAATTGACGATTACATATTGACAATTAATCAACAAGATTAGATTAACAATTTGTTAGTGAATTGATGATTACATATTAACAATTAATTATATTTGCTTTAACCTAAGAAAAATACACAACACTCGGAAAGTGTCTATGTTAAGGTAACATGAATGGAAAATTGTTAATTTTAAAGCTTTATGTTTAAGATTATTTAAAATAACTAAGAAAAGCTATATTTAACTATGTTAATGTAACATGAATGGAAAATTGTTAATTTTAAAACTTTATGTTTAAGATTATTTAAAATAATTAAGAAAAGCTATATTTAAGGGTAAGAGTGAAGAAATATTATTTTTATTAATTTTTTTAGTAGTTAAGGCAAATTTAACTTGGCCAAGTTATTAGTGATTTTTGAGCACATGAGAACTAATGGCATTGACTCATGATATTTATGTGAAATATTTAAAGAGGGAAATTAAACACTAATGATATTGACTCATTATATTCATGTGAATTATTTAAAGAGAGAAATTAAACTAGCCTAGATACATCTTAACCTCAAATCAAATAGGTGCTGAGAGGGATCCCTCTGGGTACTTTGTAGATTTGGAGTTAATATAGATCTAGACTAGTTTATGAGTCAGTAATGTTTAATTTATATGAGGATCTAGTTTCAAGTTATAAGAGAATTTTGAGGTAGTGAGATTTGATTAAAAGGTCTCATGACCCATTCACATATAAGTGGATAAAATTTCATCTTCGTGCTTTTCAATTTTAATGGCCCATTAGGGATAGCTCCATTCATTTGAAGTATTGTTGTTAATGGTGTTAATGTGACCACCTTTGCTCAAATCTTAACTAAACCACCTAATATAATTTAAAGATTATTATATTAGGCCAAAAAAGTATAGAGGCAACAATATGGTGCAATATTGACTAATGTAAATTAGTAATAATTTGATGTAATAACTTATTCTCATTTCAAAAAAAAAGAGATAAGAAATCACTAAAAACATTAATAAAGTGTCATGTACAATTTTGTGTGTATAAATTTGACTTGACATGTTATCTTTTTAAAGTACAAATAAGATATTCTTAAAATTAAAAATAAATAAAAAGGACATGAATGAATATGTGCTATCTAATTATTGTATGTTTTGGAGATTTTGGTTGGAAACTTTGATTTTGTTTTGGGTAAAATTTTGATCTATGTTTTTTAAAATGGTTTTTTGACTATTATATATATATATATAATATATATATATATTCAACATCTTAAAAAAACTCATGGAAGCTCAGATTGTAGAGAGTTTACAAATCATATATATAATTATAGAAGATATTTGTAGGATTATGGAAAAATGAAATAGAAAATATGCCAAAAACGTCCAAATTATATAACAGATAAAATAAGAGAAAAAAAATCCCTTAGCGAAATAATTCACAAGACCGTAATGTTTGGCTGCATTTTTATGTTCAGTGTCTTTGTGTCCTTCACCTCAGGTTTCACAACTACCTACATATAAACTCACACCCTACCCTATCTTCACCGAAATTAGATCTAGTTTAGATATCATAAATCACATATGTTGCTCGAAAAACTTCAAATTTCATCTAGGTAAAGCCTTATATTCGCTCGAATTTGACACACATGAAAAAGTAGTTTCAACCAACTGTTCTACTTAGTTATGAGTTGTAGGTTCAGACTTTTATTTTTTTCATCGAGGTTGTTCAACATGTGTCATTTCATGGATAAAAATTCCACACTTGGATGGAAAATTCACGTGAACTTTCCCTTCACTAGCTGAATTGGAAGATGTTGGGACATCATGGAAAATATTTGTTGCTTTAGGAATTGATTGCTTTGTATGATTGAGAACAAATGCCTCATTTGCAAGCCTATTTATACTCAATCATTAAATCATATAGGAGTAAATCTATCCAGTGACATCCCATGATATTCTAATTCAGATAAAGTAGGGTAGGTTAATTTAAACTTTTCATTTGGGATTGCAACTGTTATTCATGAAATAAACCAAATTGAGAAGCCTTCACTAAAATGAGTGAAGACTAAACTTTTATTGAAAATTTTTCGCAACAATTATTGACACTCTAATGTCTTGTGTATCAAATTCAAGTGGGATGGCAATATTTAACCAAATGCAATTTCATGTTTACTAGCAATGTGTGGTGAATTTGAATGTGTCAAAGTGGATTCTATCTTGTTGAACATAGAGTAGGTTGTGTGTTTATAAAAAGTAGTTATGAAACATATATTCAAGGAAACAAATATGCTTATTTAAATCTAGATACTTAGAGTGGACACATAAAAGGGCACCTAATTAAGGTTGAGGTTATGAAATCTTTGTGAAACAAATTTCTTATACAAGTTAGGGAAGAAATTATAACATAGGATCTCACCCTTAGAGGTATGAAACCACATACAAAAGATTATCCCTAACTAAGAATTTTCCACCTTATTGAAATTCAGAGAACACAACAAAACACAATTATGACTACCAAATTACAAACAAATATGAAAACAAAGAGTGGCATATTTAACTCTATCTTTCCATCCATATATATACAACATTTCAAGTCAATTACATCAATTTAAAAATCATGTTTTCCTCTTCATATTGTGGTAGTGGCTACACTTTTGAATCTACAAAAGTTCAGGCGATGTTGTGGTGAGACAATGAAGGTTGTGCTGAACCGGTGGAGGTAATGTTGGTCTATGAAATAATTATATCTGAAAATACCCCCCTTAATTATTTCACACAAAAAAATGTTGTTACACTCAACATTTTTGATATAATAAAATTTTGTTACACCGTACATACTCCTTTATTTTTCTTGTGAGTTTTGGAGAATTATTTTATGAAGGGTTTCATAAATATGTATGAAAACATGTCTTCTAATCTAAAAAAATCCATAAAAAATTCTTTATTTTTGACTAATTCTCATATGAAGTGATACTCTTATAAAATACATGATTCCTTGGTAATGCAATACAACATTTGTTGTCATAGAAAAAATTGAGTTACTCCTTGTTGGAAAAAGTAACTATGTTTGGTCTCTCAATAATGTATTTGAGTCATAATGTAATGTACTTGTCAAAATAACAAAGATTATTATTATTATTATTATTATTATTATTATTATTGTGACTTATTCAAGCATGGGTTTCATGCTTGGGTCACCATGTTTTAGGTCAAATCCCCCATTGAGGACTTCTAGGATTTATTCCAGGTCTATAAAATTATTGTACATTTAAAAAGGCCATTCTTAGGCTTTTGAATCATGTAAAAAGGTTTAGTATTGAGTCAAATATGAATTATGAAACCTCCACACCATGTTTGCATAAGAGAAGATCAAGTTTGCCTAAGGACCCATTTGACCCAATAAGAAGCCTATAAAAGGAAGGACTATGAATTCATTTGAATAATCACTTCTCTCTCTCTTCTCGGAAGAAGTGTGAAAATTTGTTTGTTAGGTAGAAGTTCGAAGTAGGGGGCTAGGAAAGTCTGGTGTTGGGAAGTCTAAGTGATTGCAAGTTTGAGGGAGCCTAGGGAGTCAAGGAAAATTGAAATTTTCATGGTGGTATATATTTGTTTTGTGCTCTGGATTGAGATAACAAAGTCTCTCAAGTTGGACTACTATCGGAGGCCCTTAGTTGCCGCAAGCTGCTGCATAGTCGAAGTTGCTGGAGTGAAGCGTGAAGAGTCTCAAATAATACTATTGAAAGGAAGAATTACTTTCACTGGGTTTTCCCCTAGAGTGGTCTTTCCATGGCATGTGCCTACGTCTTGTGTTCATTGTTTTATGTGTTGTTGCTTTATGTAATTTCTTGGTGAACTAAGAAAATAATATATAAAGAATCATAATAACAAGTAACATCACAAGCACTTATCAATATCAAGAAAATATTTACTTCCTTTTTTATTTTCCAACATGGTATCAGATCTTTGCTAAGAAAGAAGAAAAAGGCAAACCCATTCATAAGGACTCTCTGAGGGAAGGAATCTATTAAATTTAGGGAATATGTCTAACTCAATCAAGGGTGATAACAAACCTAAAGGAGAATCTAACCTTAGATCCTAGAAGAAGAGGATTGGCCTAATCCTTGAGAAGAACATAGTATTGGATTTGGTAAAAGAAAATATAAAGAAGCCTACGAAAGAATCCAATGATATCGACAAAGGAAAATTTAGGGATTTAGAATTTGTGGCTATGACTCCTAAGGTAGAATGGATAAAAGACAATATTGTCCCATTCATAACTAACATTGATCATGCTCAAGAGATGTATGAATCCTTTTCGAAGCTATTCATTATTAAGAACATTGGTCAAGTAGCATGTTTGAAGAATGGGATGAGGAATATGAATATGAAAAAATAAGATAATGTGGAAACTTTATTTGAAGGTATCTAGAATCAAGGATGATATCTTGGTCATTGATTAGATTGTTTTGAACAAAGAACTAGTGATCTCTACCATATTAAGATTTCCATCCTCTTGGGGTACATTTTCAATGGGTCTCAACACTTGGAAGTTTGTAGGTTTTCCTCAAGCTTTGAAGGGAGCCCAACAACTTCCAAAGATAAGTATGTCATGAATTTTAGGTTTGGGTTCTTGCACTCAGTTAGTTTTTATTATATTAAATAATAATAACCTCTCTCCCTCTAGTGCCTTGATCAGGAAAACATATGAAAGAAGGAGGATCTCTAAAGACAAGGTTAGTCAAGAAAGAAAATGAACACATCCAAAAGAAGGAGGATATCTCAAGACAAGGTTAATTAGGAAAAGAAAGGTATAATTTGAATACATTAATTGAAAGGATTATTCATTTGATGATCTATTGCTAACATTTTTATGGCTAGCAGTATTGAATCCTAGTGATTCTTATTTGGGTGATTCAACTCTTGACAAATCTACCGACCTTACTCTTATCTAATTTGGTATAACCCTAGACACATTATGGAAAACCATAATCGAGTGGTACAATAATGTGAATATCTGAAACCCTAAAATCCTTAGGGATATTTTGAAGTGCTTGTTGAACTCCTTATTGATGATTTCATGTTGAGGATTTTGGTATGATTGGGAAATCCTAACTCGTTAGGATGGAATGATAAGGTCTAAAATCTAAGAAACTTTGAAGTTTTGGTAATATAGTGTTTTCTATGTTTCCATATTAGAAGCCTACTTCACTGGGGTTTGGTGGAATCTATTTTCTACATTGGAACTCTAATTCATTGGGGTTTAGTCGAATGTGCGAGAAATGCCCTTATATTGTCGTAGAATTGATTTATTTGCCATGCGTGTTGTATAATCAAACTCTAGTATAATTGAAATGATTGTGTGTCTATCTCTTATTTGATATTGTTGTGAAGTTGGGCTTTTGAAACACGTGATATGAAATGTATGTTTCATGATGATGAGATCTAGGCACATATATATAGATGTCGTATTGGTTGAATCCATAGCTTGGTCTAGGTCAAATGTATTAATATTATTGGAAATATGATATGCTTACATATGGTTATGAATTCCTAGATATATGTGTTGACCTAGTCCTTGATGGTCATGAATCTTAAGATTTAATGGAAGTCCTTATATGAGATTCTTGGGTGATGATGTTTGGAAATCTAGGGTGTTGTAGCTAAACGCTACTGAAGTTAAAAGTTGTTTAGTATGTACGATCTAACAACATGAAATGTATTAAGTTATTATGGAAAATGAAGATATAAGGTTCTGCAGTTAAATCCTAGTAGCAATAACGTCTAGTGTGAAATGTAACAATATGAGATCTATGTATTCAATGATTTGTTGAGATTGGAATACTAAGGTTTTGGAATGAAACCTTAGTCAAAGTAAAATACCTGGAAGATGATGATTTGAGATTTGTATAATATTGTTGAATTTCTGAAAATGGAATTCTAGGTTTTTGGAGTTCAACCTTAGTTGAAGTAGAAACCTTTGATGAATGTTGACTATATCATAATTTGAGATTTGTGAAGAAATTATTGAAATTTTAATTTTTGGTTGAGTATGATGATAGATCAGAAATATAGGGGTTTCAACTAGCCTTAGTAGTAGTTGGTCATGTTAGTGATCGATATATGGTTGATTCAAAATCTAGGGACCTGGAACTAACCCTAGTGGAAGGCGGTTAGGTTGATGGCTAAGTTGTGATTGAATTTGATTGATTTGTTTGTATGAAATCTAGGATTTATATGAATCCTTAGTTAGAAGTCTAACGTATGTATTTTAAAAGTTGTTAGATCGTTTAAATATTTATATTCGTTTTGAATTGTTTCTAGGGTTTGATATATGTTGTAGTAAGGTATGTCATACCTTTGGAAGACACATTGAAACCCTAGATGAAATGAATGATTTTATGTAGGAATCTATTGTGTATAAATTCCCTAGTAAGATGTTGAAGAGTATATGTCTCTTGTCTCTAATTAAATTTGGGTATCCAATATGTATGATGATGAAATTCTTCCATGATTTTGATATGGCTAACATCATGCTTCTATAGTTCTGGTTGTACTTTCTATTTAAACTATGTTGGTACAAAATGTTCAAATTGGTGAATATGCTCATTGTAACAAGCAAGTTGTGTTGGTGCATAATCTTCAACTTGGTGAAGATGTGATGAGGATGATGGGGATGGTGATAACTCTGATGAAATGGTTGGAAGCCATGAAAGATTCCCTAATTTCGAAAAGAAGATGATGAAATCCTAGAGGAGTCATGAATAGAAGAGATATTCCTAAGATTAACAGGGAGTCCAGATAAAGAGGTGCTTACTGGTTGAGAGGGAGAGACCATGAAAAGGAAAAAGTAAATTGGAGAATGCATTTTGGAGTACTATTGTGACAAGGAAAGCGAGATCCGACTCGAGAATATATTGCTGCATATAAATTGGGAAGAAAAATGTACAATTGAGGAATCTTCTGTCAAATATTCAGTTCATAGTCGTACTATGAAAAAATTGAGAAGTAACATATGTTTCCTACAATACCTTGGAGGTTTATATTTGATTATGTACATGTGAAATCATGTTATTCATTGGGGTTGTGTTTGTATAGGTGAATCTATTGGAAGATATCATGTTAATTACTAATCAGGTTGATTGGGAGAGACTGGTTATTCTTGATATGTTGGATCAAGGGGTGTTCAGGCTTTTCGAGTGAAGCACTTCCTAGGGGGACATATGGATGAAACCTTTTCGCTATCTCTGAGACAATGAAGTTGGAAAGGTGGCGTTGGTCATTGAGCTCTGACACTTACCTAGATTTTGGGTTGATGGTTAGCATGTAAGCTTGATGGTACTTAAAGGGGCTAAAATATTGAGTCCACCATAGTCCCACCTGAATAGATTACCTTGGTCAAGAATCTAGTCCATGGCATTGTGATGCCTAAATTTTTGAGTGACTCGTTGGATAGATTTGCCTGGTTAAAAATCTAGTCAATGGAATTGCGGTGCATAAAGTTCTTCATGGTTCATATATTTTGAGATATTCCATTATATATGTACATTATGAATACCTCACTAGTTAAGAGGGAGTCCTGGCAAAAGTAACTATGTTTGGTCTTCAATAATGTACTTGAGTCATTATGTAATGTACTTGTCAAAAGAATAAAGGAAATTATTATTATTATTATTGTGACTTATTAAAGCATGGATTTCATGCTTGGTTCACCATGTTTTAGGTAAAATTTCCCATTGAGGACTTCTAATATTTATTCTAGGTCTATAGAATTATTTTACATTTGAAGAGACCCTTATTCATCTTTTGAATAATGTAAAATGGGTTTAGTATTGAGTTAAATATGAATTATGAAACCTCCACATTATGTCATCCTAAGAGAAGATCAAGTTAGCATAAGGACTGATTCGACCCCATAGGAAGCCTATAAAAGGAAGGACTGAATTCATTTGAATAATCACTTCTCATTCTCTTTGTTTTTGGGAAAAGTGAGAAAATATGTTTTCCGAGAAGAAGTGTGAAGTAGGAGGCTAGGAAAGTCTATTGTTGGGAAGCCAAAGTGAATGTGAGTTTGGGGGGACCTAAGGAGTAAAGTAAAATCGAAAATTTGGTGGTGGTCTCTCTTTGTTTCATGATCTAGATTGGGAGAACGAAGTTCAAGTCTCTCAAGTTGAAATGTTGTCAGAAGGCATTAGCTACCACAAATTGCTGCATAGTTGAAGTTGCTGGAAATAGATGAATCTTCTAGAGGTTGACTCAGTGTGTATGGAAGGTTTTTTCAAGGTCTAGGGTGAAGAGTCTCAAAGAATATTATTGAAAGGAAGAAGTAGTTTTATTGGGTTTTCCCCTCAAGGGGTGTTTTTCCGTGGCATGTGCCTACATCTTGTGTTCATTGTTTTATGTGTTGGTGCTTTGTGTAATTTCTTCATGAAATAAATAAATAATAAGGAATCATAATAACAAGTAATATCACAAGTAATTATCAAGATTGAGAAAGTATTTATTGCCTTTCTGATTTTCAAACAGTTCTTTCTATTCATTCAGATTTTCAGTCAAAATTATTCTTATCCATAGAGTTTAACATGTTGTTGCTATCCCCACAACATGCTTTACCTTAGCTAATAATAAAGTTACAATTGTACTTGATCAAAAAATAAACACATAGCTAGATGTGCTCATTATGTCATCGATATTTCCTACAAAAACAATATCTATATATCTACGTAGTTTAAAATCTAAATATATTTTATACATGATACAATAATTTGTCATTTCATAAACATATCTTAAGGTTATTTTTCCAACTATCCGATGGTTACTCTCGGGAGACTCTATGAATTTCGAAATTAAACTTACAAAAAACATTATATCAAACATTGTTGTAGTAAAAAACATTAAAATTACAACTACTTTACTATACAAGGTTGGATCAACATTTGGACCTTGATCATTATTACTCAGTTTTCTACCAGTTACAATTGATGTTATTGTTGCCTTATAATTCTGCATCCTGTCCCTTTTCAATATATCCTTTGCATACTTAGATTGATAAATAAAATACCATCTTCGATAATGGTACTTCAATACCAAGATAATATTTCATTAACGCTAACTTAGTCATCTCAAATTATATTGTTGCCATGGTTGCCTTAAAATCATTTATGGAAAGATCTCCAATGCAAATCATATCATTAACATACAAGAAAACTATTAAATTTTTACCTTTCTGGTTTAATTTTGTATATATAGTTGACTCTCTTAGACTCTTGTTGAATCCTTTGTTATTCAAATAGTCATAAATTCAAATATACCATACTTTAGGGTTCTTGTTTCAATCCAAATATATAATGCTTTCTTGAACTTGTAAACCTTATATTTTTGTCCATCAATTTCATATCCTCAAGGTTGTTTCACATACACCTGTTCTTCCAAGAAACCATATACAAATGTATACCTAACATCTATTACGTTTTTCATTTATTTTGTTCAACAATAGCTAATACCATCCTTATTTTGTCAAGTCAATCTACATATGCAAAAATATCATTATAACCGATGCTAGGTTGCAAATTAAACCGATGAGCCAGAAGTCTTGCTTTCCATTTCTCAATTTCAACTTGAACATTAAATATAGTCTTATAAATTCATTTAACACTTATACTATTTTCACCTTCAGGAAGATCTACAACCTCCTAGGTATTATTTCTTTCAATATAATCAATCTCATCTTCCAAAAAAATTATCTAAATTTATTTTGATTCGGGGAGATATTTTTGGCCACTCACCTATTCCACTTGGACCCACAACACTATTTCCTATTAGTTTTCTCTTTTTCAGCATAGTTTCCTATTATGGCAATTTTCTATGCTTGCCATTTTTTTAGTCATGAACTTTTGAAGGAATTTTGAGGCCCTAAATAATGTTTTTTTGGGAAATGGGAAAATGTGAGTTAAAGTCTACGCTTTAGATGAAATTTGTTATTCTATGATATATATTTCTAACAGTCTATTGTGTGCACCAAATAGAGATTGTATGCAAAAGTTATGACCAAGCGAATTTGACATTTGAGCTAACCCAATTGCGGCCCATAAGATTCTAGTGCTTCATCTCCTAGTGTTAGGTTTTTGGATTCTTAGAGTTTCTTATTATTTATTCATGATAAAAAATGCCTCAGAGTCTCATTGTAACACAATTCGAAAGACATGTAGCTAGACATCTCTTCTCATAGATAAGATACCATTGCCTAAGCTAGTTTATTTTCATTCTACATTCAAATAGTTTTCAAAATTTGTTATTTATTAATTGAACTTCAGTTTCATTATATCTCCATGTTTTTGTTTAAATCTGTATTTCATTTTCTTCCTTCGTAAATCAGACTACTATTTCTTTGTTTTTATATGCATGTCCCCAATGAGGTCAGGTTATAAGGAGTTGGAACTAAAATTACTTAAACCCTTCCAAGACTATCTTATTTGACCCTAATGGCCTCCAACGACATAAGGAAAGAAGTATGAGGGAGTTAGAGATCCTATGAATTTATTTCTCAAAGAATCCCTTAAGTGATAAAGGAATGAAGTGATGAACAACTTTTCCTAGTTCCTTTGATGGTTACCAATAGGAAATGCATCATCATCTAGTAGTAACTTCAAACATGCCACCCCCTTTTTAGATAGAAGTGAAATTTGATATTCCTCTATTTGAAGGGCATATAGATGTAGATTATTTAGATAAATGTTTAAATCTATTGAAAGGATACTTTTCAATCCATGACTTTCCGATAGAGAAAAAAATACTTTTCCAATGCTTAAAGTCGCCCCCACATAAAGGATTGTTGGAAACTTACTATGAGAAAAGGACAACAAAGGATTTTACACTATTTTTAGTTGGACCCTCTTGGACCCCTTTTAAGGATGTTGTTAAGGAAAAATATTACATTGTTGGAAGTTACAAAGACAAATATATAAACAAACTATAAACAAGAAATAAGAGTAGTTCATGCACCTAGCTAAATCTAATCCTAGAATTTGGAGGAAATTTTAATTCATAAAACTATAGAAAATAATTTGATTCCCTTGAAGAATTGGAATTTGTACCTTAAAAGCCTTTATGTTTCCTCTAATTCGATGGACACCATTTTGAATACCCCTAAAGAGGATGATATATTTTCTTTGTAAGGTATCAATTTGTATTTAAGTTTATTGCTAATGGGAAAGCTATGGATATTCACTGTTACTTACTTGAAATTTTTAAAATGGAAGAGCCTATCATCATCCCTCATGTACACAAGCTCTTCAATTTGGTAGTGTAGCAAGGATTTATTAAGGCTTAGATGTATAATCTTATTGGGCTTATGTTAAAAGTGGGGATAAAACCATTCCCTCTAATTATATAAACATTACGATTAGCCACATTTTATCTAAGTTGCATGAAATTAGTTTGGAAAATAAGATTAACCTATGGCTACATATCCATGGTAAAAGAGATGCCATGCTGGGATTAGGAGATATCATTCAACTGTGGGCCACCTTTTTACCTTTAGGATCATTATAGAGGAATGTCACAATAAAAAAATGATTTCTTATGCTACTGTAATGACATTGGAAATGATTTTGACAACATTATGATGAAATTTTTTTGGAATAAGCTAGAAGATATATTGGCTACACTCAATTTTCATTATTTTTGTGATGAGGTGGTATGATAATTTTATTTCCAAGTTCGAGAACTATGACAGTTTTTGAAAAGAAATTAGATACAATATCAAAGTCAAGAATTTTTTTTCCTTATCCCCTACCTCTTTTGAGCACATTTATTAATAATATATAAAATATTTTTTGGAAGATGTAGGTTCTATTGGCCCCAATGACAGTGATATAGTCATAAATCTTCTTGTTTATGTCACTGCTATTTTCTTTTTAGAAATATGTCATTATAATATTGGAAGGAAATTAAGAATCCTCCAATATTTTGCTCCAAAATGAGTGATTATTGATACTAATATAAATAGCATCATAATAGTTAAATCCATAATGGCTACATATGATACTTTCATATATGACAACAACTTCTTGTAGAAAGTTGCTTCATATGCATATCTTGGAATTGATATCCATCACCTTAAACTATATTGGGATTATAGCATTGAAAAAAGGATAAATGGACGATACAAAATTTATTATGGACTTGAAAACAATTGTCACTTCGTTCATATTTGGATATACAATAAAATTAAAAGTAAAAATAAAAATAAAAGCTCCTCTTTAAAAATTTTGTCACTCGTATGTTATATGGATGTGTAGGTTGTGGTTATAGTATCTCTAGTGAGTCATTGAGCAGATCCAAAAGGAATTTCTAACCTACAATCTCAAGGTTAAAATAAATACCCTTTATCCTATCATCTTGATTAAAGCAATACTGAATCTCTAACCTACAATCTCAAGGTTAAAGTAAATACTCTGTATCCTATCATCTTGATTGAAGCAATATTGAATTTCTAACCTACAATCTCAAGGTTAAAGTAAATACTCTCTATCCTATCATCTTGATTGAAGCAATACTTTCCCTCAGTAGAAGCATGACTATGATTTGGTATCTTATGTATGAAGAGAAGTTAAACAATGTGGATGTTGTGAGGTTTCCTAAACTCACTTCTACCTCTAGTCCAAATCCCCATCTTTGACTGAAATGGAGTGGCATAAGGATGCACAGTCTTGGCATATTAGGGGATAAAGGATATTAAAAATAGTATTAAGTCAAAATTCAAGGAAAAAATCTGGGAACTAAGATATTATAATGAACTAATCGACCCCAATCTCAAAAACAAAATATATCTCCTTACCTTGACTAATGTCTACAAGAAAATAAACACAACTAAAATAATAAATATCTCATATGAGCTTGATAGTGAAACTCGACATTGGTCAATTCCCAAAATACCATCAGATGAAAGAGTTTGTTACTTTGTTACCTTTTCAACATTAAGATAGTTGAATATGAAAGTAAATTTATCTTAAAATCTCTATCTTCCACTTACATTCCATCTAATTACCAAAATGTTGTACAACTAACATTTTTGAGGTCTTAGAGTGCTTCTCTTAATACTTTTCTAGCATAAGAATAAATTTCTAAATCATTTCTTG
>APFE031106432.1:26651-37642 GCA_000404065.3 Pinus taeda | reverse complement strand
ATTTTTGAGTGCAGTTTAAAAAAAATCTAAATAAAAACAAAATATGCAAATTTGAAAATATATTTATGTTATTTTATGTTTATTAAAACAAATTGTAATTAATTTTTTTTTTAAACATTATTTTTTCACATTTCTAGAAACCTAATTTCTTTTTTAATTTAATTGATTTTTTCACTTTTCCAAAAACCAAAACTAATTTTTAATTAAATTTCTGAAATATTGAATGTATAATATATTTTAGAACTTTTTTATGGGAAGATTTAAGCATGTTTTAGTTTAGAGGGGCTCTCCAACCCAAAATAACCCAATTCTACTTTAAAATGAAAATAACTTTAAACTAGTGGTTTTTGACCTCCTACTTTATGAGAATCCATAATTTTGGTTCATGTTAGTCATGTGTAGTGTAGTTTATTTATTGGAGGAAATTAAACTAGCCTAGATCCATTTTACCTCTCTATCTACTAAGTGATGAGAAATGAAACTAGCTTAGATCCATCTTACCTCTAGATCTACTAAGTGATGAGAGAGATCAAATCTCCTCATATGCAAACCTATTTTAGACTGAAAAGGAATTTGGTCCATTAGGACTTTGGTAGATCTAGAGTGAAGATGGATCTAGGCTCATTTATTGAAAATTTCAACATGCCACATACAGCATGAATGTACCACATATTTCACAACTTTTTCATGGGAGAAGGCTTAAGTGATATTGAAAAAATCATCCTTGTAATATAGAAGCCTCATTTTTTTATAATTTAACTTTTAATGAGTAATTAATTTATGAATTTATGATGATCTATTTTACATTTCATATTTGTTGGTAGCCCCAATTTAGCCTAACTAATGGGAGGTCATGGGGCAATTCTCCTCAAGACCATGAGGTTTAGGTTTACTAATGTAATTCATCGAATCAATATGGATTTAAATAAAATATTTCAATAGGAATGATTAAACAAAAATATGTATGAAACATACTACAATATGATCACATATATATGACACGTACTAAAATATGATAATGAGTATGCTATTATTCAACTTACCTTTACCTACATTTTTCCACCATCATATCCCAACTATTTCTCTAACCTATATTATTATAGTGCATCCAAAACCATTGTGTGGATTTGCTTTTATGTTTAATCTATTTAATGTAGTACATGGGTACCAACCCCAATATTTTTCACTTACATGTTTCATCAATCATGTTAAACTCTATTTGACTTGGTGAGCTATATTCTAACTCTATCTCACATTCCCCACTCTCCCTTACTCTCCCCTGTGTTTTGATAGAAGACTAACTTCTTTAATTACACATCAACCTTAAAGAACATTACATCTTCCACCCTTATACCTACCTATTTTTCAATTCCACAATTTGATGTCACATCCGCTCTCCTCATAAGAAGAATAAACACTACATGCCTAACACAGCAAGACTTACAACACACCTCTAGTACAATTGATCATGCTCCCTTTTCAACACATATGTATGATTGCAACATTGTCAATTCAAGTATCACAAGCAGTGAAAATGCTTTACAACAACAAATAGATTAAAAATATTCCTATGTGACAATCATATACCTAAACATATAAGCCCATTTACACTTCATCACAATGGATCACTTTTTACTGCTCATTTATCTTCTACACAAAACTAATGCCTTCATCTTTTATATCTGCAACATTTATTTTTTTGTCTCTTAAATTTAGATACTTACATGTAATTTGTTCCCCTATCTAATTCTAAAAAAACCATGGTATCTAATACTAAATTGACTAAACTCAATATAACTCTTACCTATATTAAATTCCAAGGCATGACATAAGAGAAACTCTAAACATTAGAAATTTTTCAAAGACCTTCTCACCACAATCAAGGGTCTTCAAGAACATACACAAGCAGCAATCCAACAATCTAATCAGTGTTTATCAAGCAAAAGATACCATTTCCTGAACCTTGTAAAGTAAACTTTAGTTCCACCATTCTCATCGTCCAAATCTGTTACCATCATGAACAATATTTTGATGAAGACATACGTTACACGAAGTAATAATATGATAACGTGGACTAGAAGATTACGCTCTGGTTGACAACTGCAACTTTTGTTAGATAGTTCGACTCAAATCCTGCTTTTACTACTGGCAAATTAGTGTTTTAGATGTCCCAGCAAGTTCCACAATTACCCATTTAATCTGACAATGGGGTAGACTAATTATTAGATTATTTTATTTTTGGAGAATTTTTGTTCAAACAAGATAGTCATTCAAAATTGACTGTCTTAGGAATCTTTATCATCCATTTCTGCAAATTTGAAAAATGTTCATAGTTGTCAACAATTTCCATCTTTCCAAATTAAAAAAAAAAAAATTAGTTGAAAAGATTTCATCTCACTTGACAATAAGACCATTTATCTATGAAATTTTATTCCTAAAATAATTTCAAATTTTATAATAATTGTATTCTGTGTTATAAGGCAATACAATATATTTTTTAATATTTACGCCGTTAGGCGTTCCCTTATGAAATCAACTCTTTTCTCTGCCTACCTGTCATCTCGTAAGCCACACGATTCTGTGTTAGACGATTGCAACAATTTCAACCGTTGATTCAAAGGGTTGCCCAAACGGTTTGGGCGTTTCATTTGCCATGATCAAATCGCTACGGGCTATTAAGGAGGTTGAGAATTTGGGCGTTTCATTTGCCGTGATCGAATCCAAACGCGCTGGGCATATGGGCATGTCAAACTGACATACAGTCTGTAAAATCCGAATCAAATTCAGTAATGAATACCTAATCAACTTATCATACAATTCTTATTCCAGTAGAATGTGATAAGGGTTCCATCAAACAATGGCGGAGGCTCTAATTTAGAATTGAGAACGGGAAGAATTGAATGGCTGCAATCAAACAACATGATGCCATAGAATACATTTTGGTAAATTCTGGCACAAGCTTGGATAGACGAAAAAAATTATGAAAAGATCAAACAGTGATTGCTTACAGTGCTGCCATGCTGATCTGGTAGAATTGCTGCTATATAAGTATTTCTGCAAGACAAATACCAAAAGCTTACTCTCCCACTATTGGTTGAAGAATTTATACAAACCATATATCTAATTTTCTGAACCTCCAGCCACTTCATTTCCATCCTATTTTGAGAATACAGTTACACAAAAAGAGGCAGGAACACAGCAGTCAAGGAAGGCTAAAATGGTAGCATTGGGTACTTTGCGCAGGTTGGAATTTTTGGCACTGAATGCAAGGTTCTCTATTAGGAGCTTTGTGGGTCATTTTATGTTCTAAATACCAAGGTACCTACCTGATGGATTCGCCACTTTCTTTACAGAATCTCTTTTATCAATTTTTGTATATTTCTTTCTTTTCTTTTAACAACTCTTTTCTCTCTGTTTATCGTTGCAGCCTATTGGGCAGACATTCTTGTATTTATAGTTATTAGAAAGCAAGTTTGTGGCACAAATTTCCTTCTATGGTTGCAAACTTTCTATGGGATTCAAACTATTTCTATGCAATCCCTGATATTTATTATTACTCTGCATTTGTGAGATGAATACTTGCATGAAGTTATTAGTATGACTAAAGAATTCTCAGAGATGAATACTTGCATGAAGTTATTAGTATGACTAAAAAATTCTGAGCAAAGTGTAGTCCTTGATATTTACTACCATTTTGTGTTACGAGATGGATTTTTGTCATGTTTTGAATATATTTGAAGCTGATCTAGAGGCCCTAGGAACAAACTTGAACTGCTGGATTCATTTGCTAATGCTCAGTACATTTTATTTTCATACCAGGAAACGTTAGATATCTCCACCCTTCATTAGTATTTCTAATATTTCTGTAGACTCTTTAAGTACCAAAGACTTCCATTTGCAGTGGTGCTTGAAGATACTTGTGCGTGCCCGACGACCTTCTGTCTCTTCCATGTGATCAATTTATGTTTCTACAATGTGGGATAAAGATGCCCAATCAAAAGGCATTGTTTTAAATATTTAAATTGAAAAGGCATTGGTCTAAAAATTTAAATATGGTTATTTATGTCCAAAGTGCATTGTTTCCTAGCCAAGAACATGTCGAGGAACAACACTGTGAATCTACAAATACAAACACAAATGTTATTGTAAGAATCATGCCCGTTAATAAACCATGTGGATGAGAATGGTGATGTTCTCATTTGATCATCCATGCTTGTGGGTGAATCCCTGATGAGCAATCTTTAATTGCTGTGCATCCATGTTTATATGTTTATAATGTACTTACTAAATAATACAGTTGTTTTTGAATGCTATTGCTGTCATGAAGTTGTTGATAGTCTCATAGCACTCTATTAAAAAAGTTTGTTGCTGGTACCGAGCGAGCCGCGGGAGGCATCTGCATATGTCACATGCACCTGAAACAGGCAATTAAGGATAAATATAAAGGATATCGAGAAAAATAAGAAGAATATGAGTCTACCTTGTTAGCTGGATAAACTTTCTGCTTGTACCACTCAGGTCTGTCCTCCAAATCAATCGGAACTATCTGGATCTGATTGAGGCCCTGCATTTTATTTTCACAACTCTATCAGTGCAATACAAAACCTACCAACAAGGAGAAGGGGAATCAGCGAGATAAATACCTTGTAGTTTCTGGCAATCCAAACGCGCTGGGCATATGGGCATGTCAAACTGACATACAGTCTGTAAAATCCGAATCAAATTCAGTAATGAATACCTAAGCAACTTATCATACAATTCGTATTCCAGTAGAATGTGAGAACTAATAGTAAAATGCAGAAATCATTAGAATTAAGATATACACCGCGGGGTTCCATCAAACAATGGCGGAGGCTCTGATTTAGAATTGAGAACGGGAAGAATTGAATGGCTGCAATCAAACGACATGATGCCATAGAATACATTTTGGTAAATTCTGGCACAAGCTTGGATAGACGAAAGAAATTATGAAAAGATCAAACAGTGATTGCTTACAGTGCTGCCATGCTAATCTGGTAGAATTGTTGCTATATAAGTATTTCTGCAAGACAAATACCAAAAGCTTACTCTCCCACTATTGGTTGAAGAATTTATACAAACCATACACATTCTCAATCACCCACACGAATGGCCGGATATACCCAGATATACAAGTGCCACCGAACAGTATTAGCCCGGTATTTTTTTTATATCATGGTGAATCGTTAAACGAATGTTCAAGATACAGAGTATATCTAGGAATTTAATTTATGATTTAGTAAGAGTTGAGGTAGGATGTTAGAGTTTATTTTTTGACTCAGGAGTTGAGGCAGGACGTTTGAGTTTATTTTTTGAGTTTTATCATTACGAAAATTTATTTTATGACAAAGTGGGAAAACTTACTTATTGAAAGTCTATTTCTTGAGTGTTATTTCAACCAACGAAAGATATTAAGGTTGTATTTGAAACTAGATATATAAAGGCTACCACTATAACACTCAAATTATGTAGAATAGTGTTTAATTACGCCCTAAGGCGTTTCCTTCTGAAATCAACTCCTCTCTCTGCTTACCTATCATCCCGTAAGCCACACGATTATGTGTTAGACGATTGCAACAATTTCAGCCGTTGATTCAAAGGGTTGCCCAAACCGTTTGGGCATTTCATTTGCCGTGATCGAATCCCTAGGGGCTGTTAAGGATGTTGAGAATTTATGTATCGTTGCCGCGGCGATGAAAGCAAACAGGTCTAGATTTCAGTTAACCGCTTCTGCCTGTAATATTTTGATAAAGAACTTTGGTAGGGCTGGGATGGTGGACGAACTATTAGATATCTGGCATGCCATGAAGGAATATGGGATTCAACTTGACATTTTTGCTTATATTTGTTTAATTGATGGTCTGGTCAACGTTGAATGCATTGAAGCAGCTGAGAACGTTCTTGTAACAATGAATAAGGGTAGAGTTTCTCCTGATGTAGTAACTTATAATATGCTTATCAAGGGGGTTTGTAAAGCTGGAAGAGTGGAAGCAGCCATTGAGTATTTTCGTCAAATGGAGATTGTGAACTGTTTTCCTGATGAGATAACCTTTGTAACTCTTATCCAAACTTTTCATTCCGAGCGCAGGTATGACAGGACTTTGTCTCTATTCCAGGAAATGATAGAAAGTTAATAATTCCTCCTCATGCATACAATCTTGTAATTCGTGGCCTCTGTAATGAAGAGAAAGTAAATGAGGCTCATAGGCTTCTGGATGATATGTTGAACAAAGGGTACATTCCCAATCTAGCAATTTATACAGCCCTGATTGATGCATTTTTCAAAGTAAATAACAAGGAGCAAGCCCTGGTACTTTTGAAACAAGTGGAGGATAAGGGTTACAAGCTGGACAAAGTTACATGCAACACGGTTATTAATGGACTTTGTAAAGTCGATGAAGTGGAAAAAGCTCAAGAATTTTTAGGAGAGTCGAGGGAAACTGGTCTCGATGTTAATGCATTTTCTTATTGTTCCATTATTGACAGGCTGGGTAAAGCTGGCAAAATAAAGGAAGCGGAAGAAGTGTTTGAAGAAATGTTAGAGAGGGGATGTGTTACAGGCTGGACAAAGTTACATGCAGCACGGTTATTAATGGACTTTGTAAAGTCGGTGAAGTGGAAAAAGCTCAAGAATTTTTAGGACAGTCGAGGGAAACTGGTCTCGATGTTAATGCATTTTCTTATTGTTCCATTATTGACGGGCTGGGTAAAGCTGGCAAAATAAAGGAAGCGGAAGAAGTGTTTGAAGAAATGTTAGAGAGGGGATGTGTGCGAAATGCGCACTGCTTCAATGCGTTTATCGACAGGCTTTGCAAGGCAGCAGAAATGGATACATCCATGGCAATTTTACGGGATATGGAGAAGGAAGGTTGTGAACCAACAGTTTACACTTACACCATATTGATTGACGGGCTTTTCAAATCACACAAATCAGAGGAGGCCTTAAAGCTGTGGGATGAGATGATTGATCGGGGTATCACTCCCATTGCAGTGTCATTTAGAACACTTTCAAATGGTCTTTGTCTCTCTGGCAAGGTGACTAGAGCTTGTAGAATATTGGATGAAATGGCTACAATGGGTGTGGTTCTTGATACTGCATATTTTGACATGATCAATGTCCTTTGCAAAGCTAGCCGTGTGGAACAGGCATGCAAGTTAGCAAATGGAATTATAGGCAGGGGTCATGAAATTCCTGGAAAAGTACGTTCTATATTCATTAATGCTTTGCGAAAGGTCGGGAAGATAGATTTAGCTCTCAAACTGTTACATAGTAGAATTGGCATTGGTTACAATGTGTTCAGAAGCGTAAAACAACGAGTGAAGTTCACAACATTGCTCGAACCTGACACATAGATGTGCTAGTTATATTCTCTTCTATTGATCCAATGTGATGTATTGAAGACCTTCGATGGTACAGGTGCACAGGTATTTTGGCAATTTCTATCACATGTATGGGTATAATATGTTACATTGCACAGGGACCAGTAATGTAACCAAACCGAGCAAGGTTTTGGGGGTTGTCCACATGATGCTCAGTGAAGTTAATTCATATCTGATATCCATAACGGAATTCTGTGTTTCTTGGTGATGAATATATTGAAGCTTAACATGTGATTGGAATCTTATGAGTTATATGGTTCTGGTTGTTTGAGAAAGTTTCTTCAATAAATCCTATGACAGAGTTTAGCAACTCGAAACGAAATTACATACAAGTCCCTGCTGTCAAAGTGATCATAGTAGTGTTGCAGATACTATTTTAATTCTAACTGTGAAATTGAGATACTATCTTGGCCAGGTCAGTCAATATCTTGTCATCAGTCAACCCTTACATTAAACCCCCAGAAAGAAGGGCCAGCATACCAAATGAGGGATCAATTTCATTAAGAGGAATCCCCAGGTATAGATTACTGCTGCCTCATTTTAGGCATTCTATGCCCTTTGATGAAGGGCATTCAATTGACATTTCCAGATAAATATGGTTGCATTCAAAATGTATGTTGTACTTATTTCTATTTATATTCCTCAATATTGGTGATTATCTCATTTAGGAAATTATTTATAGTTGTTACGCCGTAAGGCGTTTCCCTCTGAAATCAACTCCCCTCTCTACCTACCTGTCATCTTGTAAGCCACACGATTATGTGTTAGACGATTGCAACAATTTCGACCGTTGATTCAAAAGGGTTGCCCAAACGATTTGGGATTTGGGCGTTTCATTGGGTACCGCGTCCAATAGTTTCATCCGCGCACTGTGTTAAAGCGTCTTCATTCTGGGGGAATTCGAAGCTTTGTGGGCATCAAATTCAGCGAAACTGCAGCGATCATACTTCTTATTCTGGTGCAGGAGAGGACGAGGACGGTGAGCAGACAATGCATTGGTGGGAATCGTGGAAAGCTGGAATGGGAATGGGTGTTGCAATTGGGTTTGGAAGTGTCATCGGAGTGCTAGCTCTGAGCAGGCGATTGTGCAGGCAGTACTGCCAGTTTGTTCATAGCATTTCGGGCTTCTGAAGCTTTGACCATTGTGTATCGTTTCCAGCGGCTGCCCGCCCAGGGTTGGATCTGTGAACTTGGCTGGAATATCACGCAGCCCAGACGTACTTTCAATATAATGAAGGATTTGTATCATTTAAATTAAATTATTTTTTAAATTTATCCTTTATATTAAATTATATCATTATTATTATTACTTGTAAAAATTACGACGCCTGCCCATCCAGGTTTCGACAGGTTGAACATTGCTGGACTGGACTAAACTCTATGAATGTCGTGTTTTCAGTGTAATTAAGGATTTAATATCATGTAAATTAGATTTTTTTCATCTTAAATTATCTTTTATATTAAATTAAAGTTATTTTTTTAAAATTTACGAAATCTTTGACTATCGGATATAAATTCCTAGGGGTTGGACATGTGAATCTATGAATGTAACACAAACTATTTCCCTATAGATTTGATGTTATGCGAACTATTTTTTAATTTATTTTTCAAGGAATAAAGACATTTTTAAAGTGTATTTAAATCAAATTTTGAAATTAATAAAAAATAATTAAATTACACGATATGCAAGTTTTTTTTTTTTTCCTTATCTTAATTACAATTTTATTATATGGAAAGGTGGTTTACAAATTTTATGTTTGTATAAGATTTGAAATAGTTTATGTTAGTATAAAATTTAAAATAGTTTTAATGTTTTATACCAGAAGAAGAGAGTTACCACTGGTGGGCTAAGCAAGAATAGTTCCTTGGCACCACTGAAAATTTGCATTTGCATAATATAGTAGTGCCAAAGCAATTTGTTACACAATTTGTTCAACAAACTGAAGGTGGATGGAAGAGGACCTCTGAAATGATTGTTTCTACCATAAATTACATAAATATTAGGTCAAGACTAATGTGACTGGTACTGTTTTGATGGGTAGTTTTTAACAAGGTTAAGCTAGTGTGACCGGTTCTCAGGACATGTTATTTTATTAAAAGTCTAGTTGTAGAATGGTTCATCGTAGACATTGTGTACTTAAAATGTTATTCTAGATAACTAATGATAACTAATGAAGGCTGAGGAGCGCTGTCGATTCACAAATGGTGGCAGTTCCATAGAATGGTTCACACTGGGAGGTCGAGAAGCCTAAATTCTACAAAGTATGTCAACAATGGTTTGAAGCCTTTATGTCTTAAATTGATCAAGTGGAAGGCTTGAAATTGTGGTGAAGAAAAGTGAAATTTTAGAGTGGATATGAGTGCTAGTGATGACCATACCAGAGAAATTTGACACATTCATTCATTGTTGTAATGTATACTTTCTATTTTTTATTTCTATTTTGTATTAAGGGAGAGTATTGGATATAATTCTTTTAATTTTCATTGTGAGTATCTAAGTGTGATTCTAGAAATAGTTAACCAGGCACCGGTGAGTTTAGGATTACCTGGAAAAGAATAAGAAAGGTTTCCCAATATAATGAACAAACATCGTGTAATGAAAATAGTAACAAAGCTCATCAACACAAATTCACGTTAATGAAGATATAAGGTCATCGGGTTGTAACACCACAAGAACGTCCAGTGTATGTTAATCAAGATATAAGGTCATCGGGATGTAACACGACAAGGATGTCCCTCAATTTTCTCTTTAGGATAAGGCCACTTACACTGTAACCTAATAAAAGTAGAAGTTTTGCTGAGTTAAGTTTACAAAGAGGTTTGGAATGAATTATTCAATCCTTCTATGATTTCATTTTTCGTACAAATTATCAATTTTGTTGTGCACTAAAATGAATACAACACTCAAATATGTACAGATAATATATAACAAAATTAAAAGTATCTACCCTAGAGATAAATATATGAATTACATATGAACAATATAATAATTTTTATTATAGATAATGAGATTTCTTTTTAGATTAATGTGATGGATTCGAATGATAATTTAATTATTAATATAAATCATAAAAATGTAAAATTTAATCATTTCTATTATTATTTAGACTATTTTTTTAATTCGCACTACTATATTTTTATTCACAAAAATTATTTATACATCCCCAATTTAAATATATATAAATACATGTGTATCCTCTAAATTAAAAAAAAAAAAAATCAAAAAAATTTCCAACAATATAATTCCTCTAAATTTACGTTGTTTCCCTCTGAAATCAACTCCCCTCTCTGCTTACCTGTCATCTTGTAAGCCACACGATTATGTGTTAGACGATTGCAACAATTTCGGCCCTTGATTCAAAAGGGTTGCCCAAACGGTTTGGGCGTTTCATTTGGCACCGCGTCGAATAGTTTCATCTGCGCACTATGTGTTAAAGTGTCTTCATTCTGGGGGAATTCGAAGCTTTCTGGGCATCAAATTCAGCGAAACTGCAACGATCATACTTCTTATTCCGGTGCAGGAGAGGACGAGGACGGTGAGCAGACAATGCATTGGTGGGAATCGTGGAAAGCTAGAATGGGAATGGGTGTTG